>JAQIXJ010002668.1:0-15110 GCA_034700185.1 Phthiracarus laevigatus | reverse complement strand
TGTCTCACATAAAATTACTTTAATTTTAGTTATTACCATAAATCATATATCTGCTTAAAAACCTGTTTAATATAGTTAACGATGAAGCAAATAACCTTAAACTCGTATCTCGCATTGTTAAGATCTTTATCATCACGTGTATTGTAAAACAGAAATCAGATTCTAATAACTTAATGCGAACATTTTTTTCGATTTGATGGTGATTTTGAAAAAGTAAAAAATAAAAATATTATAAACAAGATTTATAATAAACTTCTAAATATAATATATATTGTTATCAAGAAAAGATGAAAATCGAAAAAAATGAAAATATAAACGGATCACGCTTTTAACAGACTCTGACACGAGTATGATACACGATTATATGGCAAAAACCTGTGTTTAGTTGTTTAACAAAACATACACATCTTAAATAACCCTTTAATGGTCACGTCAGTCATTCAAAACGAATCAAAAAAAATTTTCCCAATAAATACTGAAAAGCGGCGAAATTGTGTTCTATTTTATATTCGGTAATTATATCGGACTTAACTGTAGCTAATAATAATTGCATTATTAAAATTGGCACTGAAATCACATCAACGCCGTAATGATAAATGCGTTGTTAAAAATAAAACGAAAAGAAAAATTAGAACCCTATTGTCATGATGACCTTCGAATTATAAGATTTTTTTTCATAGACTAAACTTATTTTCAGTCAAACTTCTAGTTATTTGTCCTGATTTTTTTGGATGTGTTCTAAATATTCAGAATTTACAAATGAGAATATATGTTGCATTAAAGCGATTTATGGGACCGCCAATAAAAAATGAACAATACTATTGTTATTTATCTTTTGAGGATAAAAGCGCTTTCAGGTTCGGCTCGGTTTGCTGTTATTTTAGGATTTCAATTGATGATTACCAAACAGCGAACACAAAAATCAAAAAACCACTATTATTTATAAAGTTTTCTGCGTTTACGTTGCGCTTAACAAACTTCACAAAAATTATTTGCTATGGCTTTTGAGCATTTAGTTTCGTTTGTGGTACACATCAAACAACAAATGTCTTGTTTTTGTTTGTTTTTTGTTCAACAATTAATGTGATGTTTTGAAAACAGTGAATAGCAAAGAATTTGTGAAAAAGTGTGAGAAAGTTTGACTTTGACGATTTTTTAAAATTTCAACTCAGCTTTAAATCCGTATCGGCACTGATAGACCAATATAGATATTTTTTTCGTTGATTCAAGATCACGATGAATAATATAGTGCGGCGAACATCGCTGTGTTTAGCAATAAGTTTAGTAATAATGTGCTTTTTATTGCAAATGGATAATGTTAGTGGAAAAATTCTTAAGAAAATCATCAAAATTATTTGGAAGAAGAAAGTGTTAGAAAAATTTGGCAAATATAAGAAGTTAAAAGCAATACCGATACCAATTATTTTTCCTTTAGGAGTATCCAAAGCGGACGGGTATTAACGTTTTTTTTCTTTATTTTAAACAATAATTTATAAATTAAAAATCTATCATTTTTAATTTAAGTCTAATTTTCTAAACACAATTAAAATTTTTCTAACAACTAATCTCTATAAGAAAAATTAAATATATTAAAATAAAATCTAATTGCATTATAGTTTGGCAATGCATTACATACATCATCATCATCATCATTATAATGGTACTAATTATTTGTTTTAATATAATTTTATTCATAACAGTTTAGTAGAAATTTTGATTTTTTTAAAATCAATAAATTAATATTTTCTATTATTTCATTTTTGCAAACTTTTATTTTACCCCATCTTAAATAGTAGAATTTACAAACACTAATTTTACGAATAGGCCCACCCCGTGATAAGCACAATCGTATATAATCAATATTTTGGAAAAAATTATGTATATACCCCTACCCATGTATAAGCAAGCTACCCCAACCTGTCAAGTTCTATAATAATGTAAGACTAGCAACAGAGCACTGACTGACGTTCCAAATGATTCTGATATCGCTAGTGAGTGGAATTGAGTCGTGAGGAAAGAATAAAACAGTTTGTGAAATTCTCGAAGCATTTATCAATCTTGAAATTTTTGATGGTTTCGATTAAATTTGATCTTTGAAATCTCTATTTTACCATTTCATATTGAATTAATAAACTTGTTTTTCAGTTAAGTAGTTTAACAATTTTGCCGAACAATATTGGACAAACCGAAACCAAACAAAAGTTTTAATAATAAAAATTATTTTTTTAAAGTTTATTTGACTGATTAACTTAATTATTTTATTAACAGGAAATATGTTTGGAACGTACGGCGGATACGAAGAATACGGAGGTGGACATGGACTTGGATGGTGGTAGTCATCTGATATAAATGCCAGAGTTTAACGGAAAATATGTTATCGTTTCGAAATGATTTCAAAGTCAATATTAAAGTGCCTAACATTGTAAAACGTTGTGCGTTATTTAACATTTGTGAACATAGACTAACATATGCTAATATAAAAACATTTATTTATTAAATTACCTCACATATCAATGAATCAGAATTACATATTAATTCATAAACTAAACACTTTTTATATAACCTATATTGTTAAACCTATTAAAAGAAACAACATTGACCTGTTTTAGATGATTCCCAAACAATACATCACAGCGTTAGCCAAACATAGTTAGCTCAATCACATTCATCAACCAATAACCAAAATAATTATGTTTTAAAACATTGGATCATTGCTTCATAGTGTTAAACATAGATTATATTTCATGATTAATTGACAGGAAAGTTAAATTATTTTTTGACATAAATAATAAAAAAGTTTGATTGTGCTAAAAATATGGAAAAAGATAAAAATATTGCCTATATATCATTATAAATTCCATTTTAGAAAATTAAGATATTTCGTAAATCATGTTATTTTCAATTTCTAAAAATAAAACTAGTTTTTTATATGTTTCCCAAATAATATTGAAATGCAATGTTCTCAAACATGCAATATAAACACTTTGGTATATCATTTTCACCGAAGGGCTGACACTGTATGAACTTTAATGTACAGCTGAATTAAAATTGAACTTATAGAAAAAAATATAGCTTAATTTATTGTAACGTAAGTGGATCTGTTTCAATAAATTACAGAAATTGCTTTGAAACTATAGAAATAAACATTTATCGCAAATTACAAAAAGTGTGTTTCACGAAACGTTTAAGCGTTTAGATTTCTTTCAAGAAATGAGATAAAGAGTAAAGTCACAGATTTACCTGATTTCAAATTGTAAGGACTTATTTTGTTAAAATTAGACTTATAACAACCGCGTGATTCATTGATTATACTAACATTAAAATAAAATAATTATTTGCAATTGAAATATCCTAATCTTTACATAAATAAAATGTTAATGCCCGTAAACATGAGAATCAACTAAAGCTTGTTCCAGGGCTCTAAAAACAATAAGCTTAGATACAAAAACTTACGAGTTAGAGCAGCTCAAGCTCAGCTTAAATTTTTTGCCATCATTAATTGGTTAAAATTTTGTTTCACAATGTTTAAAATTAGATAATAAAATTTAGAAAATGTATTAAAGTTTTTCAATTTCAATTAACTTAATGGTTAGAAGAATGCTATAACAAAAAAATTCTATAAACTACAAATAACCATACAGTAAATAAAGATTAGCAATAATTAATAATTACATATAATATTTGTACATTCCTAACATTGTACATTCTTCATTATTTGTAGGAAAATCATTAAAAATAAATAAAAATAATGTTTTATTATATTAAAAACTTTAAAAAAATGGAAAACAGTTATCTTTTTTTAAACTAATTGAACCAAACATTATGGCAAACATAGTATAAGCTATTATTAATGTGTTTAAAAAAAACAAACAATAAAGAGGTGAAATATTATAATTTATTAAAGAATATCGAAAACCAACGGAAAATATTTTTAAAAATTTCCAAAATTCTTTTTATAGTTACTCTAAATTTTAAATATAAAAGATTTCATAAAATCTTTAGATGAAATCTTTATGAAGTCTAAATGATGTCAACTAACGACTAAATAAATATAGTCAACTTATATAGTATGTAATACTGTAATTTCTTTTATAATAATTGTTAGCATAATTTATATTCTTAAATGCATTTTTAATCAATTATTTAAGAAACAAATTTTAAAGCAAATTTTCACTGATGAATTTTGGAAATCATAGTTTATTTAAGATAATAATATTTGCTGCATGTAAATGACGTTACTTAAAGTTTATCAAATCATATGATATATTTGCTTATAAAAAAATTTAACCTACGCTTACACACTCACTAAAACTATCTATAATTTACAAAAAATTCAATTGTGAATTGAATAATTCTGAAATTTTAGTAAAATCAAACTGAAAAAATAAGAGAAAATTTTATTTGTCATTTAATAAAATTTAATTTTGCAAACTTAAGCAAAAAGTAAAAGTCGTAATTCAAAAAATTAGATAATGGATAGATTCGAATTAAAGCAATTAGATAATGTAAAAATAGAAACTTATCCAAAACTTTAATAAGTATCTAATAAATATATATAATAAATTATCAAACACTTGAACAAAATTAAATCTGAAATTACAATTTTTCCAAATAATCCGTAATATGAAAAATTCAATCTTAAGTCATGAGTCAAATTAATCTGTGAAATAAATATATATCTTTGTTGTTAACGGTTTCATATCGAAAATCAGAAATATGACACATGAGAGACTTAAGGGTTTGCGTAAAAAGATAAAAACAGAATTATGAATAAAACAATTACGACAACCAAATAAATGTCAAAACTTTAACACATATTTGTGTGCTATTTTTGCATAACTTTTCCGTGGCTTCAAAAAGCCAAAAATAAAGACAAATATGTTGACAAAAACGTTTTACTTCACAGAATACAATAGAGGAGGTCATAAATAAATAAATGGTTCTTTTATCGCAAATTAAACAATAGGTATAAAATAAACACCTTATTTTAGACGAAAGCGTTAGATCTTAACAGAAATTAAGAAAATTATATTTAAGTCATGTAGACGTCTATTATACATATATTTACATATAGTTTTATTTACAAATGATTTGGTTTTGCGCTATAATACTAAATATATACTCGAAGCACAATTATAGTTTCTACACAATTCATGTCATTCATGTGTGAAATATTTTTCGGTAAATTTTTTGAAAAGTGTTTATACCCTAGTTTTTAATAATAAATTCAATACATGAGATCAGTTCCGCTCATTGTAATGTGCGTTCGCTTTTTTTTTGAAAAAAGCGAATCAATTGATGGGTGAAAGTACAGGGAGTCATGCTGTTCAGAAGTTTGTCATTTACAAACTATATAAATTGTTCCTCTCGAGTCTTCGTAGCACATAATTATTCAAAAGTGTTTTCGAAAACAAAATCTTTGGTGCTGTGTGGGTGAATGCGAATTTTCTTAAGTTATTTTATCATCAAAATTATTATTATTATTTTGTAAAAATGTCTAAAGAAATGGTGACAGTGTTGATTATTTGTCTGATGATATACCATTTGTGTCCGCAATACACGAATGCCAGCAAAATTAAACTCATCAAAAAGTACATAAAAGCTAAACTAATTAAGAAAACATTTGGTGGAACCACCAAAATCGTAATTCCTTTCATCATACCCATTCCTTTTGGGTAAGTTCGTGAAATTAATTATGTTATTTGTAATTTATCAGTGATATATTAACGTTTAGGAAATCAAAATCACCGCATCTTAATAACCCTATGAGTGGTTTTATGCATTTAAACAGTGGTTATGGCGGTTACAGTGGTTACCCGTATGGATATGACTCTCGATTCAATACTCTTATGGACGTAAACCAGAATAGTAACTGGTTAATGGTACCCATAAATATGAATGAATTTGCGGCCAAAGAGTGCAAACCAAACTGCCGTTAAACTTTTTATTTTATTTTTTTAATAATAATCGCATCATATATAATTTGTATATTTTCAGACATATAATTGATATCGATTTTTTAAAATTTTGTTTAAATTTTACGAGTGTGGGCTATATTTGTATTTGTGATTAAACTTTGTCATGATTTATAGGATAATCAAATCATATATTTTAAGTAAAAACAAAATAGTAATCACAGTAATTATCCTATCAAATGATTCAACATTTTTAAATTAAACGTATTTAAAGTTTATATTAATTAATTTTAGGTTATAAAATTTAATTTAAGATTAACGAAAGCTAAATAGTTTGCGCCAAAGTTGTTTTTTTTTGAGTAAATAAAAGCAACAAACTTTTTATTTTTCTAGAATTAATTTATTTCATTTCCTTTCATTCCACTAAATTTATCGTTTATTTAAAATTAACATTTTCATTTCAAGCTGATAATTCCCTTAATTATTTTAAAACCTTTTCTTTAATATATTCTCCACTAATCGCAGAAAAAACTTTCAAAATTTAATCAAAAATATTGGAATAAATTAACCGTGTGTTCACTTTTCCGAAGCATTAGTTAACGAAAGTGAAATTTAAAAAATATTTCATTATCAGATTTCAATTTTTTAATCTTTTAGCGCCGAAACAAATAAAAAAATATTTAATAAAATTTACACGAAAAAGCAAATGCTGTACAGTAAATGCGATTATTTAAAACGAGCACAGTATTCCTCGCTACTAAGCTTACGATATTTTAGTTCGTTAAGATAATTTAGTTCAAAAAGTTTTTTTAACCTGGCATAACCTTGAGTAAACCTTACTTACGAGTTACTAATTCAAAGTTGGTGGTTAAGCATAGCATTTAAAATAGCGTTACATTTTCCCATTATTTGTTTAATACTGTATTACATACTGTAAAACACTTTCGATAGCATTAATTATTTTTTATATTACTAAAGACGAAAAAAGAATTTTTATAGAAGAGTAATTGCTTACTATATTTAAAATAAAATATGAAAATATGAAAAATAAAATAATAACTATGATAAAAAACTTTGTACAGATATAATAGCGGTTCTATTCGTACGCAATGTATTTTTTATAAATCTTTTCAATAATATTGATTTTTTGAAAATTGAATAATAATTTGAAATAATTAAAACTTCATTTCCATTGCAAGTCTAACAAAGAAAACAGACAAAAGTAACTCACATTGACTCCAGAATACGGGTGATTATCTGTTTTCGCAATGATCGTAATCCCTAACGCTTCGGGCGTAATATGATCGCCGTAACTATCGTTTAACTGTCGATTATTCTCATCACTAACAGTTGGCACATAATCATTTTGGTCTTTTCGAAAACTTGACGTATACTTCACACTAATAGTTTCGATGCCTGCTATAAATAGTTGAATAGAAAACTCACATTTAATACGCAACAAAAAAAACTAAAATATGAATCTAAATGCTGACCAGAATCATCGGCTGCCAAAGCGAGAGAAGAATGAGAATTTCTTCGATTGCTATTTGAATCGCTAACTTTAAACGCCCGCTTATATCCGGACCAACTGAATCGCGACTCCTTTTTCGCATTCGATACTGGATGGTGGTTGACATGAAGCGAATTTTTGGGTTTAGCGTTACTATCGTCTTTGATTACTTTGAATTTGCCGTACTCTTGAGGCGTCGATGTCCGTCCGTGCGACAAATTCGGAGACGAAGATGTGCGTGACATCAAATAATTATTTGGCACTTCTAGTGAGTAGCTTTGATTCCGCGAACCGATACCATCTTTTTCCGAACCGAAATCACTTTTTGGACTCTAAGATAAAAACAGAAGCATTTCGTTATTTGACAACACAATTATAAATGACAACGCAATAGCGTCTAACAGTAGCGTAAGTTGAACTGCGATCTTCTTTAGTAAAAATTGAGCGCACGTCCGGACGCTGTTTCGTATTATTTACGAGCTCTACAACATCTTCGCCCTTTTTGTTCACTTTGTGTTTCACTAGATTGCTTCGCAATGTGTGAAACTTTTTCCTAACTGTCTTCGCTTGTCTGTCGGTTAAAGTTATTGGCAGTGATTTCAGTAAGTAGTCGTCGATTGACGCGTTTGAGCTTTGCGTATCACCTAAATAATACATATGTTGTCGAAAAGTTTATTAACTGGGAAATAAGCGGCCGTATTATTTATTAAAAAATATCAGTAGTAATATAGCGATCGCTACATCTGTACCTTCGAGTGAATGTACAATATCTTCAAAACCTGCTTCTCTCAACCAGTCTGCTTCCGCTTCGCCTATAATAACAATACGGACTATGGTTACAACTACAGTATTATCGTATTCATAGACTTACTGTACATCGAAATATGCAATAATAACATGACTCTGCAGAATAGCGTTTAACAACCGAATTAACATAAGTTAACCACACTTTAACTCATTAATTATTCAATAAAAACCATTGAAATGAAAAGCTTTAATGATATTTTTGTTACTGTTTTTTGTTGCGAATTTAGCGAAATAAAAAACGTCTCTCGATTTAATATCGATTGCAATGCGCATTAAAATAAATTATTGACTATTAACGAAATTATTAAAAACCAATCAATAATTAATTATACCGTAATAAAATAAAATAAAAATCGGGTAATTATAAAATCACACGATTTAAAATTTACGAGTTTAATGACTTGAAAGAGAAATTTTTTTAAAAATAAAAATTCAAGTCGTGAAGTAGTTTCTATGTGATGATAATTCGTAGCTTGTTTTACAACTTCAAAATTAATTTGAAACTAGAAAATGCGGTTGCATTTTGGCATAGCTTTCAAAAACTAATAAAAAGAAAAAATCTAAATGGAATTTGTTAATCTCTAAGTGAAGTTATTTTTAAAATTAATTCATTTTAAATTTTGATTAAAAATGCTAGTAAATAGAGTGAAAGAAAAAATAACGTAAAATTACAACTTATGAATTAAAAATGAATTAAATAACTTTTATAAATTTTTTAATTTCGAAAAATAACATAAACAAATTATTGTAGCCACGTATATTTGTGGAAAATTTTCAAACATTTAAAAATTAAGAAAATTGTTAAATATTACATTAAGTTTCACTAAATATTAAACTTTTCATTTTTTGTAACGAAATTTTTAGGAGAAACCAAAAAGAAACTTGCAAAGAAATTTTTTCATTTTTTCTCAAAAAATATTTTACTCGTTGATATTTAAGTAATTCCATTTAATATATTCTGCTTACATTAATAAACGTGACTTTAAAACTTTAACAATACTGTATTAATTACACCCAGCTTACGAAATAATGTTACTAATTCTAAATAATCTTGTTTCATGATATTCTATGATTATTATTTGATTGCTTTCAATAATTACAAGCACATAAAAACTTATAAAATATTATGGGTTATAAATAAGAATAAAATGTTTTTATTTGTTTAAAAAAAATTAACTATATTTTTTACTTTTTGTGAATTTACATTGGGATACATGCTTATCTATAATTAATCAAAACTTTATTAGCGAGCTGTTATAGTGATGATTGACAAATTAAAAATTTGCGTCAAACAAAGCTTGTACGAGTTCACAAATTAAATTTAACCTCTTTCAAAATATTAGAACACATATATATTTGGTTCGAAATTATATAGTTATAAAAATAAACTAAAGGGTTTGACATGTCAGTACATGGACTCTTAAATTAATAAAGGGATTTTAATCTTTATATTAATAAAGGAAATTTTTGAGTCAAAAGTGAACAAAATTGGCGCAAACTGGGTATGAGATGGCTAAAATAGGGGAAAAAATGTCTAAATTAAGGCAAAAATTGGGAGGTCGTATAAATTTTGGTGTTGCCAGTGTCACTTATTAAACTAAAATTAAGTAACTATACGTCGAAACATGCACATAATTGTGTACCGTTCGGATACTTTTTCACGCATAAAGCATACCAAGGTTTAGATTAACATAATAATATATGCAGACATATTCAGATCGTCCAACAGAAAACCTGAGTGGAAATCTAAACATTATATTTGAGAGAATTTGATGTTCACTCGTCGACTGTAATTGATATTTTATCAAATTTTGGTTTCTTGTTTTGTGCTCACATAATTATGTCAAATGAGCTTGGATTTAGAAAGCCTATCTGTCTGTAGACAAGTCTATCATAATAAAAGCTTAGATCTTAGATTAATATAAGAAAAATGTTTTATCATAATTAAGGGCAGCTTTCTAATTACAATAGCACGAGGATATGAAAATTTCAATTTATTATTAGATTGACAATCCCAAAAAAATAAAATGATATTTAAAACACAGTACTAAAGCAATAATTACAGTAAAGAAGGAATATCGGTTAATAAGCAAAGTTTGATTAAACATCTTTTGAGAACAAAATGAGCAAATCTATCACTTATATTTCGATACATTAACTTTTGATTACTAGCGAGAAAAAATGAATCCCGATATCAAAATATAAGCATTTTAAGTTGAAGTTTGATTTATTTTTTGATTTCCTTTTCTATTTTATTCGTCATTCGAAAATTAGATAACTTTACAATTTTGAATATAGATTGAGTTTTTAATATTATCATACATGTGCAGAGTTAATTTTTAATTTCGTGGAATGCAACGTTAAAACTAAGGAAAAAAGTTTACTAAGTTTTTAGCTTAAAAATATTTTTCCAAAATTCTGTTTCAATAATTTAAGCGTTTTAGAATAATGCAAAACAATATAAAAACAACAGAAACTTTAAGTGATGAACAGACGTTTTATAATAATAAAGTTTATTAGATCATATATAATTAATTATTAAATCATAAAAAAAATTCTGCTCGTTTATAAAAATTGTAACGAAAATACATTTGTATTGGCAAAACTTTAAATTATAAGCAGATCTTCACTAATCTTATACGCACTAATTTTAAAGAAAAACACTCAACATTCATCGCTCATTGATTGGAAACAAGCAATAGATAATTCTATAGAATGCTTTTGCATTACTACTGTAACAGTATATTCCATAAAAACAATATTTTCTAATCTAATCAAATTTGAATGCATGTGGGATTTCAAAACGTACCTTCTAATACTTTAATGGGAGCACACTCTTCGTCCAATTCATTATACGGTTGCGATGAATCACTATTTTCACTAATATTATCGAGTTCTGCCCAAAAGTCGTCGAGAAATAGCGACGAAACAGACGATGAAGATTCCGGAGAATATTTAGGCGAACTCATACTTCCAAAAATCAAATATCACTCGATTACACACAATAAAAAAGGAGGTCTGACTCTAATCGCAGCAGTGGCGAACTAAATTCAAATATATAGTTCAAAATACAATACCCAGTAATTTTCGCTTTTGGAAAAGTATGTAAACAATAGATAATTAGCGACAAAAAAATGATTGAGGAAGTGTTAGGTTATTTGAAGGCAATATTATTAAAAAACGAACGTATATATACATTGAGCAAATGCCAGTCATAATTAATAAGCTGTATTTTAGAAACTTATATAGAAATTAAGTGAAAACCACTTCATTTCTAAATATATATATGTTGTAAAAAATCTTTTGTCACCACGTATACTATCATTTTGGACTTTGAACACCTTTTTTTATCGACTTATTATTTCAGTCGCTAATTGTCAGCTATACATCATTCATATTCAATGCAATGTAATGCATTATAACAACGGGATATAACATTAGGGACAAACACAATACATTCATCGAAAAGCAATTAAGATCTACCAAATAAAACAAAAAAACTGATTGCTTATTAATTACCAAATTAACGATAAAATTAAAATTAATTAACACTATTATAACAATACAACAGCACTATAATTAGCTTAACATTCATTTAAATGATGATTATGTCATACAGTGAAGAATTCGGCATTAAAAGTAGAGAATGGCAATATTTTTTATATATTATGACAGCCAAAGGATTAAGAATAGGATTGGGTGTCGAGCTTTCGTTTACTTTTCTATGGCAGATTAAAGAGCAGTAATATTTATGAAGTGCAAACACAATCGAAACTATTTTTGTGATTCACTTTATTTTATGATAAATTCGTTACAACAAAACGTACGATAAAAACATATCATGTTTTATCTGACACATTAATCTTTTTTGCTTAACGCCTATTCTATTTGCCGCCGCCTTTGCTCGGAAGGATAATGCCGTCATACTTCTGTTGAAACCATTTCATAGCATCATCTTTTCCCAGTCGATGTGGAGCACCGATTCGACCCTTCTTTCGCCTTCTGTGCGCGACGTTGAATCCCGGTCTTCCCAGCACTACGTAAAAGTCGAGTCCATAGATTCCGATACTGGGATCGTATTTTATGCCTAAATCGATATGCTCTTGGATTCCAAACCCAAAGTTTCCGGTGTCAGAGAAGTTGTCTTTTCGAAGTTCGTACTCTTTCACCTAAAATGTTAACGTTTTTTATTAGTTTTTAATAGTTTTCATACAAATATAGTTAATAATTTATTCAATTTTTCTATCAACAAATAATATTCAGTGTCGGCAATAAATTATTTAAAATAGTGATATCAAAGTATCAATCAATTGCAACTACTGTTCCCAAATTCTAACACAATGACAGAAAAATGATAAGTGGGTTTGAGGTGGCAATTCTTCGTTTCATTTCAACACTTAAGATAAGTCTTATAATTAAGCTAACATTTACTCCATTATGTATGCAAACAAAAAACAATATAAACTTATTTAAATGAATTTTTGTCGCGCACACGAGTGCTTTGAAAATAGAACACAAAACATTTAAATAAGATAAGATGCCGTATAATATAAGCGTATATATGGTAACTTAAAAGCCCAATTGAAATGTTTTAAGCATTTAACGTTAAGCACAAATTAATGCTATAATACAGCTTTTATTAATACGAATTTATTAGTAGGCAAATAAGCGCGAATTATAATATAATTAAAATATTTTGAATCCCAAATTTCCTAGTATTGTTATAAACATATCAAAGAAATTAAAAAAAAAATGAAAACAAAAAGTAAAAATGATATTTCGCTAAACATATATTTTGGACACACTTTAGCGCAACAATTCACTCACTTTTAATCCCTTTTCTAAGATCTCTTCAGCTTTAGCTCCGCGTACAGTACAATGAACAGCGATCTTCTCGTTTCTTCTAATACCAAACGACCTCACCGTATATCTAGCCTTCGAAAATACTGGTTGCTGTCCAGTCAACTGTTCCAACACTTTGGACGCACGCGTCAATCTATCGCCAGACTCTCCAACGCAAATATTAAGACATAATTTACGAATCCTCACCTCTTTCATCGGATTGTTTGACTTATCCTTGCGCTTTGTTTTGGGCAAAGCCTTCGCATCGGTTACCTATAAATCAGAAAATTGAAAATTAAATTAATATGTTTTATCACAAACTTTTCGTAATGCCGTAAACTATTCAAAAGTGAAGACACGTTGCAAAGATTTGTTCATATTATGGGCACTTCTAAAATCAGAATAAAATCTATGAATAAAGCGATTAAACTCTGCCATAATTGTGCCACTAATTCGTTATGCCTTCATTTAATTGTTTACCGCAAATATACTAAATCTGCTAATATTTATATAACACAAGTCACACGTGTTTACACATTAAAATCTATACCAAATACCGATTAAATACCAATTAATTTAATTTTTTATCGTTTTAGTGTTTACGCGTAATTCGAATGAATTAACAAATGGTAAATATTCGCATATTTAGTAATAAATCAAATTTGTAAATCAAATATTAAATTAACTTACTTTTAACGACATGTTTGCAGTGGAAAAGGAAGCGTTAATAAAGAAATGTGGCGTCTATTCGGTTGGATTTTTAGGCACTAGAGTGCGCCTTTTTATTTTGAAAAATACAGTGTAAATTAGTGTGATTAGTCTAAACACATTTTTTATTTACTTTCACAATATAATGATACGCTACAGATCGCTCAATATAGACGGCTGGAACGACTAAAACAATCTATGATTACTGTTGTGTTGTTCATTTACTGATAATAGGCAAAATTACTTTTAGCCTAATTTTATCTCTGAAAAAATAATAAAACTGTCACAGTATGACAAAAAAGCATTAATTTAAGTATTAACTTTAGAACTTAAACATGTTATAAAATTTTAAATGTAGAACGTAAAGATATTTCTCTTAATAATTTTAGTGTCATGACAAAAATTTCGTTTGTCTTATCCCTACTTTTTTCATCTGACTCTGAATTTGTCAGATATATGGATTTGACTATGTCTGTCTGTCTGTCTGTCCGCACTCTTATATTAATTAAGGGATTTTGATCTTTACTCTAATAAAGGGATTTTACCAATTTCTTATGTTAATAAAGGGATTTTGACCTATTTCTTATGCTAATTAAGGGATTTTAAGATCAAAAAGGACAAAAATAGGGTCAAAAATGGCCTAAATTCCGTTAAAATAAAGGAAATTTCAGAAAAATGGCCAAAATTTAGTGGCATATGCCGATTTTTTATGTAAAAATAGCAAATTCAGGCTATAAGCAGCTAAATAGACCCAAAAATAGTCAAAATGGGCAAAATTAGGTTAGAATCACAAAATTTGACTAATATTCAAAGTGGCATATTCCGGTTTTTGCAGTAAAAATAGTGTTTTACAGTCTCAAAATGGTCGCAAAATTTAGTCAAAATTGGGGAAATACGGCAAAAATGTCAAAACTCATCTTAAATAATAAAATGGCAAATGCCAATAATAAGCGATAATAATGTGATTTGTATTTGGTTTCATCTGCTTTTAGCATAATGTTTAACTTATTGCAGAACAGAAAAAATAATATAAAATAATGGGAGCGAGCGAATGAAAAGCGCGAGCGAAACTAACTAAAATTTAAATAGCAAAGTCAGATATTATAACCGTATCGATCTTTTTTAAAATAATTTATCTAAAATTTTGTTTATAAGCTAACACGCAAATGCGCCGTATGCTTATTATTAGGGCGTTGAAAATCGTTAATTAACGATTTCATTAAAATGTTATAATTTTAATTAAAAACAAGTTCATTTGAAATGAAGAATCAAAATAATTAAAATTGAAGTAAACGAATTAAACGATTCAAAAGATTTTAAATATATCA
>JAQIXJ010002667.1:0-15118 GCA_034700185.1 Phthiracarus laevigatus | reverse complement strand
ATTATTATTTAATGTATTATATTCTACTATTATTATAATTATACTGTATTATTATATTATTATTATTATTAGGCATTTCTATTGTAAAAATGCCGATCGTTTGATCCATAACTTTATTCAAATATTTTCTGTGCCTCTCTTTATTTATTATGAACTTTTCCTCACTTTAAATAATCTGTTTTTGTTAACAATAAATCAATAACATTAATGTTACTGTTGTTGAAATTAACACTTTTAGTGCCATTACTTTATTATTTATCGTGTTTTATTTTTAAAAATTCGTTTAAAAGGAATGAAAATCTTGAAGTTTATATATAGTTCTTTGGAAAGCATTCGATTTTTTTAATAAATAAAATTATAATTATGACGTTTTTCATCATCATATTTGTTTTTATTTTAAGACAAATATAGTACAGTATTAATTGTACAGAGAATCACAATTTTATGTAATATATTTGTAAAAATTGTTTTAAATCCATTATAAACATTTACATTAAATTTTACAATATCTTAATAAATTATTATTAATATGGTTTCCTTATGGTTATTAAATGAATTTTTTCCTTTTACCACAAATAAATTCAATTAATAATTAAATTTTCCTTAATTTATTATTATTTAAGTTTTCATATAAAGTGTAATACCTTTTATTAGCCGTAATCTAAAAATGACATCAATTAGTAATATTTAAAGATAATATATACGGTATACAAATATGAAAATTGTTCTTAAACTAAATAGTTTTTAAATTGTTTTTAATAGTCTATGCCACGCCTTTTATGTGACTATTAACTTATGTACGTTATACTCCCAAACGGGTCTCCGATTTTTCGGGCCCTCTACAAATTTCGCGGGCCGACCCGGGCTTTGTTATCCAAAAAAATACATCGGGCTTGGTCGGGCCTTAAAGAAAAAATATCGGGCCTTGAATTAAAAAGGAAGTAAATTTCGATTTATCAAATTTATGTAATAATAGAAATTCGGGTTATTCTAAATCTATTATTAATATTAAAAGATTTAATTTTAAGCATATTAAATTCATTAAAAAGCAATGTTTTATCATGTTTTAATGAAATAATAGATAAAATTTAAAGCGAAAATAAGTTTTATTTATCGGGCCGAACCAAGTCGGGCCTGAGTTCAGACATGTCGGGCTTTGATTTTCTAAAAATTATCGGGCCGAACCGGGCTTTAACATAATGGGCCGCCGTCGGGCCTAAAATTTTAAACGATTTGGGAGTCTAATATATATATGATAGCTCTATTCGTCAGTTGCACATTGTTTTATTATACTTACGACCCGACCCGTCATCATTAATATGAAAGAGAAAATTGTTAATTAAAAACCATTGAACAAAACTATTTTACAGTAATTTCTATTACAAACTAAATTTAAAATTTTTAAAAGATTTTTGGAATTTTTCTGAACTAATAAATGATTTTGATCCTATTTTTCTACCGATTTCAACTTCCCTAGAAATAGTAGAAACTTACCAGTCTATCAATTTGCGACATGTGATGATTATAAACAGTGATGGACAACGCTCGGTGCTGAGCGTGAGCGGCGAGCGTTAGATTTTCACCGAGCACGAGCGTGAGCGCTGAGCGTTAGGGGTCGAGCGTGAGCGCGAGCGTATATAAAAATTTATTTATAAATTTTTTCCCCCTTAACCTAATTAAAAATTTATGCTACAATATAAATAATTATTTGTAGCTCAAAATTGATTGAATAAACATATTCGAAAGTTTATAAAAATGTTTTTATATTTCTTAATATTTTTCACTTTAAGTTATTCATAAAAATTACAAAATTTTATTAAAATTTCACAGATATTCACGCTCGGATAACGCTCAGCGCTCGAGCGTGCCATGAAAGTGAGCGTCGAGTGTACTCATTTTACCGAGCGTGAGGGCGAGCGTTGAGCGTAATTTTTTTGCCGAGCGCGAGCGTGAGCGCCGAGCGTGTCCATCACTGGCAATGACTGCTATTCATAATAGATTCTTAGTATTTGTTCAATTGTTAAACTGCTCTAATGCTGAGATAAATGTTTTATTTTGATTAATTGCTTAGAAATGGTTTGCAATTTCCATTCAAAGTCATCAGACCTTGTAATCCGTGACCAAATTTCATAAGAAGCAAATCATATAAAAATTTATTATTGTCGTTATTATTGGCAAAATTAATATAACTTAATCGCTTAACTTTTTTTTATCCTTTATAACTCCGAAATAATCCTCATGTCATTAATTTTTGGATTAAAACCGTAATGGCTGTGCGCATACTTTTATTTTACTAGTATTGTAGAATTTTTTATTATTATTTTATTAGATTGTGCGTAATTTTGAATTATTGTCTATTTTTTATGTTTTAACATTACGCATGAAAATTCAAAGTACATACCGAGTTTATATATATAAAGTGCATTCTATAAGTTTATTTTTAGTGACCTAAAATTTTTATTTACTTTGCCACTAATAAATTTTATTAACGTTTAAGTATTAATCGAAAAAAAAATTCCACTGACATTACCCCAATTTTTATTTATCAAATGGGATTAAATTACGTAAACATAAATTTTGAGAAATTATTGCAGCTTAGTTTTATAAAGAGTATTACAAAACGCAAAAATAAAACAATTGTTTTTCGATAAAAACTATTTTGAACAAAAATCGTGAAAAAATTCATTGTTGCAAAATCATGCAAAAATCTATGGTAATAAAATTTGAAAAAAGCTATGGTTGAGATATTGAAGAGTTGAGCAACATCTTAATCGTCAGTTTTTAATGCACATGATTGCTATGATTGATATTTTTACTGTTTCGCGTATCAACCAGTTTAGTTGATAAAACTCAAATAATCTTGATAATCAATATGGTATCTTAATGTGCATCTTATTGGACTTATGAGCTGAAAATTAAGTTTATCCACAAGCATTCAAACTTCGCTTGTACTGTACTGTATATAAATTTTACGGTAAAAATATTTTCCGTAAATTTTTCCATTTTTTAGTGTTTTTTACTCTTAAGATATCAGAAAAATTAGATCAATAAATTGTATCTTTTGATTTCTCTGTACATTCTAAATCAGATTCTTAGAATTATTTTATGAATTTCATTTGTCACACTCTTATTAAATTTTTTTAATCAGTTTATCTGTTCAAAAATTACTGAGAAATATAGATTCAACATAATTACTTTCAGGCATAAAAAACTATACACGTTATTCATAACAGTAATTTTATTCTTAACGAACACAAATTATCTCTCATTGCTGTTTATTAAATTTATTGTTTGTTTTGCCTGATTTATCTATTTGTTTAATGTGATTAAATAGTTATTATTAATAATATTTATTCAGATAATTCTTTTGTGTACATTTCAAGTGGATTTGTGTTCGAACGGTGATTAACAGATAGCTAAAGACAAATCAGTAGAAACTCTGTTGTAATTCAGTTATTTTTAGTATCATTAGAAAGAATTTTTGTTTAATTCTATGTTTAATAAATTCTAGTTTTTATTAATAGCTAAAATGCATCGCATATTATGTGCCAATATAAAATTTTAAACATCTAAAGCAAAAGATTAAGGTTTATTGTCAAATATTACTTTCTTACCAATCATTTTAATCTCTTCCTGTGTTTTTACTGTAAGTTATATACTAACTCGTAAAATTTGTTATTGGGCCAAATTATAAAAATAACTATAAAAAAGATGCAGTACTCATTCTTTTCTAATTTTTGTGTAATTTTATATAAAATTTTTTGTTTTCCTATAGATCATAAATATTTTAAGTTTCACTAATTTATTTAACAAAGGAAGTTTCTAAAAAAATAAAATTCATTATAAATTTATCATTTAACGCTTATCGCAACGAGTTAGCATATAATTACCGCCTACCGTTTAATCAAATTTTTTTCTTTAACATTTAATAGCCTAAAACTTGATCAATTAAAGGACAAAAAAGTATAAGCGCTTATACTGTATGTATGCGAATAATTTGATCTGATTAACAACGTTTTTATTTTTATTCTAATATTTAATAGCCTGATTATAATTAGCCTATCGATAGATTATTTCATCATGATTGCTAGAGTGTATGATTGAATAAATACTAATCGAAATAAATAGCGACCTCGATAATCAATGCAATTTTCGCACCACTCATACGCTCGAAAACATTAATTTTAACTAAACCAAGGCAATTCTCGATCGGTTATCTCAACGATCCTTTTTTAGAAATACTAAACTTCTGTTGTTTTTTATTTTTCGAATTCCTCCGATTTCAGTTACGATGTTACTGTTTACAATTTACTGCTGGTAATATGATATTGACATGAAAAAAATTTCTTAAGGGTTTAGTTTAAAAAAATCAATAAAACACGTAAAATACCAACACTGTAGTCGTGTTACAAAAGTTTTTATTTTTTAATTATTTATTTACTTTACACTTAAATTACAAAATTTAACAAAATAAAATCAAAATCGGATAAAAAAAACCTTATATACAACTCAATAATATTTTTTATAATCATCCCAATTACCCACATAAGAGTTTCCCCTAATAGTGCTTCGCGGTATAGACTGAGTTCTTCTGTAATAGTCCTGATTATTTCGTACCCCGCCATAGATTGGTTCGTACAACTCATAATTTAAATTCGAACTCGAGTCATATAGCGTTGTGTACGGATCCGATTCAGACGAGTTGTAATTGGCGTAGTAATACGATTTGGATCGTTTCTTTTTAGTCAGCGGAGGTAATAATGTATTAATATAACCGCTTGAGAATACTTTACGCATTTTTCTCCACGTTGATTGTGGTTGCGCTTCGTTTGACTGCTTTTTCGCGAATTTCGTTACTCTCGCTTCCATTCCCGAATAATATGGATCTTCGTCTGAAATGATATATGATTTTATGTGAATTAGTGGTTTAAAGTCAATATTATTCCAATACAAACCTTGGAAGCGATACTTTGGTTGCATTTTCTTACTAAAACTTTTACTCATTGTACAAAAATCTTCGTCTTGCGAGTAATCAGGTGTTGGTATTTGGATTTGTTTTTGTTTTATGGTATGTTTGCCTTGTTTTTTGAATTTACCAAAATCTCTTGGTGGCAATTTTGGTGGCTTTGGTTCGCGAATCGTAGCCTTTTTGAGTAAAGTGCCATTCGTTGACGCATAATAGTGTGATTCATTAACAGGCAGCGAATAAGGATCTTCATCGGACACTTGTTTTGACCGATCAAACAATGCTACAAATGAAGGTACTTTTATCCGTTTTGTATTTACTAGAAAAGTTTAAAATTGTTAGCTTATCATTGGACTATTTAAGTTTTTTTCAAATATCACATACTCATTGGAAACTTTGATTTAAGCAAATCCAGCGCAACTATATTAATAATCATAACCCAAACGGGAAGATCTAACACTTCCGGCGTGTCCTTCACAAATGCGATACAACAAATGCATTGATTTTCCAGTTTTTTCCGATCGGGATATGCGGATCTCAACTCTCTAGACATATTGGTTTCGAATTTCGTCATATCAAACAGATAATAAGGTTTTTGACACTCTAATAGTCCATTGTTCTTAATAATATCATTAGAAATGCTAGTATCGCTGTACGCATTTTCGCAACCTTTTATATATATACCAGCTCTGCTGTAACGCTTTATTACTATATTTCCAGCCTCGTCTATTTTAACCCTACAGCCCTATATTACGAGAGGAAAAAAATCGGTAATATAATTACTTGCATCTGGTTTATACGGCTATACTCGAAATAAAAGCAATAGAAATTGCTTTTAAAATTTTTTATTATTATTTTTTGAAGTTTTTTCTTTAACGATATTAGTTTTTATTAACTTATCTAACATAATGTTACGGCGTATTGCTTATGGGCATAGTTTCTATTTAATAACATTAACTATATTATGTTAAATTTTTAAAATCCTATATTACTTTAAACATTGGTTTCTATTTAACCATTTTATTTATTAAAGTTTATTACGCGATATAAATAAATACGTATGAGTAGTCTGGATTTGAGTGTCAATTAGTCATACCTTTCCAATGTATCGCATAATTTCGTCACTCTTGACATCTCTTAATGGATTTTCGAAACCATTTAAACCGATACGATAGCCATCAAAGCCATCGAGTGTGCCATCAATGGTGAGCACTGGTGCGCGTGCATACGCTTTCGCAACTCTACGCTTGTTTTCCATGCAAATTATTTTGGCCCATATTTCGTCATCTATTTGTTCCCATTTTTCCAAAATTTCCTGAATATGATCCTGAAGCCAAACAAAATTAAAAACTAGCTTTTTTGTATAAATTAAGATAAAAAATCAGGTGGAAAACATAATTAATTTGTTTTAATAGCGCATTAATAATTTGAAAATTCAAGTTAATTAGTATAATTGATATCATGTCAGCATTGATTTTTGTTGTTGTTTTACAAAATTTTTAAAAAATTTACGATCAAAAGATTGGAAAGTAAGAAAACACTTTAGCCATCAATATTATGTATAGTTATTTTGCGATAAAAACGAATAGCAATTGATTTAAATAAAATTAGCATAGCGTTTAGCATATTAATCCACACAATTGGTTCGTTTGTATAACTTAATGGCACAAATGACCGATAATTGCTTTATTTGAAAGAAGGTTTAGAGGTTGAAATTAGGTAAACAATATCAAAGGAAATTTTTTATGTTTGATTGTTCTTATTTTTAAATTGTATACTCGTTTTTTTAGAGAAGTTAATAGTGCTTTTTTATCTTTTCAAATGTTTGTTTCTTTGTTGACATTATTTCTCAACAGATTTCCAAAAATGATATTTCAAACTAAAACTCAAGTTTTTCTGGTCGGAAAAATTATTCTCAAAATTTCACATTAAAAATTTGTTACCACACATATAAATAAAAGGAAAATGGGTTTTTATTTTGTTAAAAAAATATTGTCAGAGATGAATAAAAATGAGAAAAAATTGAGTTGAAAAAACTTTCGCAAATATGTTTTTATTTGTTATCACATTTTTGCAACTAGTTTTCCGTAAAAACTTAAATGATTAGTTTTTCTAAAACTAATTTTTAACACAATTTGTTACAAGTTCTGTGACTTATCTTTATAATCAAAAGCTTTTATTAAATGTTTCGAAAAGTAAGTCTCATTTTTTCATCGATTTTCTCATTACTGTATTTATGAAGATAATGAAAATGGCAAACACTTTCTAATTGTAAAATATATTTAGGAAACTTATATTTAACGCACTAAAGTGTAAAAATTATAATTAACACAATATATTATTGGATTATTTACGCTATTGACAACATTAAGTTGAAATTATTCAATTATCAAGTAATTAGAGTATTAAAGTAATAGCAATGATTAACAAAGTCAGAACTAGTACCGCATCCTATGAAAGTGTAAATCGCGGTTAAAGTGAAAAATGTAGGCAATAAATAATAGTTTACCGAAATTAAAACAATGGAAAGTTTGGGAGTGCTCTGAAAACTTAAACATCTAATAATGATCGTTCAATAGGCTTAAAAACTCAATTAAAGAAACTTGATTTGTATTGTGATGGTTATGAACAAAAAGCAACTCATACACCAAAAATGAACAATTGGTCTATCATTTTTGTTGAATAATGAATGATTTTTTTCCAGTAATAGTTTTCTGTAAATTACTCAAAATTGAACCTCGAAATTGCTACAACTGACTCATCCATTCATTCTGCCCACAAAGCCCTCCTTTTAAAGAATATTCTAATTTAGCATTGCATTACAAATAAATTGCATGCGTAATATAGCATTAATATCATATAAAAATGAGTATTCGCTAGTATATTGTAAAAATTAATATATTTAAAGAAAATCACAATGTCATTATACGTGACACACATCAAACGCATCCCACTATAATTCGAGTGAAATTTTAATTAAACTTGTGCTCAATTATTTTATGAATCAAAATTTACTTTAAAAGCATTCTAATGTACTTGGTTTACGTAGTAATGTATACAAATGTTTATAAATAAAACAATATTTTTTCTATATATTCAATACGATTTTGCGTTGGAGTTACGATATTGAGATCTTAACTACAACTCTAATGGAAAGGCATTGGAGTTGAGAAAAATAGGTAAAAATTGCGAAATCTAGCTCTAGTTGGAGTATTTAATTGGTTTGTCTGACGATTGAAAAATAAATAATTAAACCCTATAATAAGATAAGTCTATATTACCTTAAAAAGTTTATCCTTAGTATACCAAACTCCTTCCTCCTCTTCGTAAGGATTATATTTTCTGGTAAAGTTGTCTTCATCACGAGAACGTGATAGTATTCGTCTTCGACTAATCATTTAGTGTTAAAACTGGTAATCAATCAATAGATGTGAAGCATCGAAAATTTAATACGAGGTATCGCAGTATATTTTCAATAAAACAAACAAACAACAGAAAAAAAGTTTTTTTTCGTATTTTCACATAATTAGTAACAAAATAAAGAATAATATAAATTATATCGTAACGCTAAATAAATAAGCGGATATATAGATTTAATAATCTATATTTTATACAGCGTTAAAAGAAAGTGTTACTTAAACTTTAAAACACGTTCAAAACACTTCCAATCCGTACGTCTATCAGTCTGAATGTTTACCCCTCATAACCATTCGATGCATGCTATAATGTTCACATACTTGCGAAACACACATAACATAAAAATCATACAGTCTGTTGGCTTTGATAGGCGATATTCGGATCGCACACTATTATCAATCCTAATCAAATAAAACGCGTAAAAATCTCTGATACAGACGAGTGTTTTAACGCTAACGTTATTCTAGCCGTTCGATTGTCGCCCAATCACGCCAACCGATTCTATGATATAAAAAAGCATGCAAAGCCACTCCCACTTGTAGCGTCAAAATCAAAACACGTTTATTTACTATTTGTGTGCAAAATACCGTAAAGACGTTTGACACACATTAACGCAGCTACGATTGGTTCGCAATACCCAACTATGAATTGTGGTCATTAATTGCGTACGATATTTGGGATTTTTTTTTCTATAACAATGTTAACGTTGCATTCACTAGCGATTCATGATTTCGTAAATTAATCGCCATTTTTTTCATTGAACATCAAACGTTATTTTTGATTTAAAACAAACAGCGATGTCATCATCACATGGAACCAAAACCACATCGACGTCTCCGTGGAAAGAAGCGGCGTCTCTCATAATAGTGGCACGTGATTCTGGTCTACCAGTTGAGCCAATTGGTAGCGATAATGCGCGCGATTATCGTCTAATGATGGTTAAGCGAAGCGGTTTGAGCTCATTTATGGCATCGGCGTACGTATTTCCGGGTGGAAAAGTGGAAATCGCTGATTACTCGCCAAATTGGTGGCAAGTATTTCGCGGATTTGGAATCTCAAGGCACGATTTGACTCAGTTTTCGGCTGGCATTATCGGATCTCGACCTCCAATGATTACCAATCCAATGACAATGACCGAAGCGAAGCGAAACGATGACCATTCTGTTGATTATTTACCCGCTGATATCGCATTACGAATCTCTGCGATTCGGGAAACATTCGAAGAAACAGGTTTGACGGAACAAATATTTTTGCAAATTTAAATGTTGACATTTTTCATCATACGTTTCAACGTTTAATTTTTAGGTGTATTATTATTAGCTAATCCGACATCAGTTACGTCATCGGATAAGTTAACGCAAAGCGAGCCATTAACTCCTATTTCAGACCAAACTGATGGCACAATTGATTTGATACGATGGCGCGAAACTGTACGTGAAAATCCAAACGCTTTTTCGGAACTATGTTTAGAAACTGGTTTGTGTCCTGATTTGTGGTCGCTGTACGAGTGGTGGGATTGGTTAACACCGATTAGTGTCGGCCACAGAAGATTCGATGCGATGTTCTATATTTGCTGTCTTGAAAAGCAGCCAAAAGTAGTTCTTGATAATTCAGAAGTAACCACATTGAAGGTAATTAACCTTAATATTAATATGAATTAATTTGGATTTGCTTTAATTAACTTTAATAATAAATAACTTATTTTTGAATGAAAGTGGTGCACACCTTTTGAGATGTTAGAAGAACACATCGAGGAAAAAATATTCTTAGCGCCGCCACAAGTATACGAATTGTCGCGTATTCACCATTTACCGAACTTCGATGCAGTAAAGCATTTCGCTTTTAAAAGGCAAGCATTTGGAGTGGAGAGATGGCTGCCAGTTATATCCACATACAATGATGGAGCTCTTTCTGTGTTACCGGGTTTGTTCATTCAATATTTATATTTAAGAGTAATTTTTGTTATTATTGGATTATTTCGTGTTTTAACAATATAATGAGTACAGTTGTATTTGAGGGCATATCGTATGTTTACGAGATTTCGATTCTATTATAGTCTAAACCATTTTAAGTTTTCATGTTACACAACTTTTGATTTATATAAAGAAAATATATTTAAAAATTTGAAGAGCTTATTAAAATAAAACAAAACCAAAAGTCTTTTAAAAGTATTTTTTATCATTTCAATATGAATATAAGGTAAACTGTTTGCTACTTAATTACATAATTTTTATTTTAATTTTATTCTTATTTAAAATAAAATTAATTTTTAGCTCACTTTCTCAGAGAGCTTATGGAGTTGACCATGTCTTTCCGTAAATATATCCGTCAGTGTATGTTCGCAATTTTATATTAATGAAGAGATTACTCTGATTTCTTATATTAATAAAGGGATTTGGCTTATAATGCTATCATAGGTTTAAAATCTAACAATAACTTATACTGTATTTGTTACCTTACTTAAGTACAGTATGCATTAAACTATGAAATAAGTGAGCTCTCTATGAATGTGTCGTTAAATGTTTGTATAATTTCAATGCCTGAAGGTTTTTGTTAAATTTGGGATTAACCGTAAAGGAATAAAAACGTTTTTATCTAACGTTACATATTATCTGTGACCTTCATATTGAAATCCTAATGAATAATTAACTATTTAATAAAATTTTTCAGGTGATGATTGTTATCCAGAAGAGCCAGATCTAATCGGTAAAAAACCGATTCCAGATTATGATGAATCGCTGGAAGAAATGCGTTTTAGCGCAAAAAACTTGAATCGTCTGGAATTACGTGGCCCAACATGTATGGCGCTTTGCAATATTAAAGTAGAATGCGGTCATTTGTCGCCAATCACTTATCCGCCAGTATTACCGATACAATCAAAACTTTGATATAAATAGAATTAGTTTTTATATAGTGATATAATTATTTCGATTTTTTTTTTGTAATTTTTAATAATTAACCACTAAAGCATATTTCTATGTAATATATTAATAGGAGGTTTACGAATCTATTGATACAAATGCATATCAAAACTTTATATTAAATAACTGTTGATTCTATACAATTTAAAGAAAATTTAAGAATTTATATAACGTTAAATAGTATTATCACCACAAATGTACATCATTACGAAATTTACAGTATTAAGTTTTTATAATTTTAATAAATAAAAATGTGATTTTAAAAAAATGGCAGCGATTCTTAAGCATGGATTAAATGGGAGAAAATTGGAATTCAATATCGCGGCAGAACCGGTAAAATAAGATTACCGAACGAGGAGTCTTGCGTTATGAAAAAGCCGAACGAATTGTTGTGCGCGTGTTGTAACGCAGTTCGTTGTGACGACGACATGGTTAACGACGCATTAGCATCGTTTGACGGCGCAGATGATTGCGACGCTTGAGTTGATTGCAACGATTGTTGCGGTGTTTCCTTCGACGTCACTGTTATCGCTGTTATCGACGCGTTCGACGACAACGACTGTGTCTTCTTTTTTTGCAGATCTTCCAGTATTTTGTTTCGCTGCTGCTCTTGACGTACGGATGGCATCTGGAATGACATCTTTATAGACTAAATCGGTATTAAAATACTTAATTATGGTTTGATCTCACACTCGTAATGCGTTAATAATTGACTTTACGAAAATGACGTCAACACTCAAACCACAACAAACAAACGCATTCACTCAATCTATATGTGGTGTGACGTATATAACTATGAAAACATTTACTGCCAATTATTATTTATACGTAACTTTCATTTAAATTACAAATAATTCATTTAATTTTGACGAAACATATATGAAAGCTTATTATATAAATATAAATAAATTGGAAAAAATAAATGGTAATTGGGTTTAATGAATAATTTGAAGAGCAAAACGCAGTCGAAAACATTATAAACTGTTATAAATATATCGAGCATAGTAATGAGCAATGAATTGGAGACTCATAAAACTCATACTTACCTGGCGCCGGGTCAGCCGTGATCAACAAGGCGGCGGCCCCGGGTAGAGTCGGGCCCATTGCACTGCGGGTCATGATAAAGCCCGCCACTACTCCAAAACGGAATAGATGGGGCGTGCAATTTTTGGTAGCGGGGGATCAGCGTTCGCGCGTTCCCCCAATTCCACATTAAATATAAAAATAGAAGCACATTAAATTAATAAATTTACAAATATAAATGGATTAAATTAACGTTTATATTTAAGTCCATATTATTGTCAAAACGTTTAAAATATTATTTTAGTTCGAATGCGAATAATAGTGGACATTATATGTTTTTAACGATTTTTTACTAATTGGTGCTACATATCAATTAATGCGGATTACTAATCAATAAAGCAAATCGATTTGATTTCTATGCTGTTTATTACCAATACGAACTTAAAAAACAATAATAAATCTGCAATAAACTTATTTAAACTTATACTTCAAACCCATTGAAAAGTTATAAGTTTACATTGGTTTGCGCTTATTTTGTTAACAATTAAATCATAATTGAATTTAGATTTTTATGCCAAAAAAGTTTTATAATACACCCAAAAAAAATTTATACCGTTAAAACACCCAAAAAAATGTTACGCGTTTTGTTAAATAAACTTTTAATGTAAATTTATATATACGTTTAATAACACATAACACAATACACCGCACATCTAAAAAAGAAATGCATCCAAAAATGACTGTCCAATGATAGATAACTAATGATGATATCAATAGATTTAGTTAATAGTAAAAATTTCTCTCAAAGCAACAGATAAACTGATAGTTGAAATTGATTAAAAAAAAGAATAGTCACTTAATCTTTATCTTTACTAAAATCACTTAAATCATATTTAGAGAGATCTTCATCGCTGTCTTCGTCTTCGTCTCCATCTTCCTCTTCCACCTCATCGTCGTCGTCATCCAATTTATATTTGGATATATCAACGTTATCATCATCACTATCATCATCTTCTTCCTCATCTTGTGGTTGTTGATGATGGTGTTGGTGTTGATGTTGCTTTTGTTGGTTTGGTGGTGGAGGAGAGTGCGAGTGTCGCTGTCTCTGATCATTAGTTTTTTGATGGTAGTGTTTCGTTAGTGATTCACTAACATTTGTATCACATTTATCAGTATTAGTCTGTTTGTTGCAATCATCAGTATTGCTGTGTTCATCGCTATCGTCGTCATTATCCTTAGTTTTCGACTTCTTCTTTCTCCTTCCGAAGTCATCGTACTCGGAATCGCTTTCCTCTCGTTCGATGTATTCGATATCTTCGCGTTCGTTATAACCACCTCCGAGACCTGTTCTCTGCTCGTTATCGCCAAACTTTGGTGCGTTACACATATTGCACGACTGTCTTCGCGCCCAATTAACGTTACCACAGCTATAACAATCGAATATAATGATAATGACAATCACAATCACATAATGACATACCGTCCACACTGCCAGTCATCAGCGCTGAACAATCCTTTAGACTTTTCAGCGGCCGCTTTACCGATTTCGTGTCCGAGTTTTCGTTTACTGCTGTCCGTGTGCTTCAACTCAAACACTCTTTCACGTCCACAGAGGTTACAGTTCTGTCTTCTGGCAAAGTTAATGTTAGCACAGGTGGGTTCGTCGCATATCCAATCGCCATCGCTCATACGAAACTGTTGTGTGGATGGTTTAGTAGAAGACATTTTCTATGGTATTAGATAAGCACGCAATATACTGTATGCAACCATTCGTACATAACAATACTAACAGTACAACAAAAATCAATCCATCATAAACAATAATACATGCGCTCTCCCATCGATATTTATTAACGGATAAGCACTGCGCATGTTCTGTATGTGCCATACAGCCAAACATTCAGTCATAGAATTTCTGTCTAAATTAGTTATCGAGCTTTCTTTGTCCACCGATGGTCTATTATCTGTAGGGTTTTGTCGGTTTCAGGCCTCAATTTAAAAACTATTTATGCTGGTCCTAAAAATTTAAAGCCCGAAATTTATGATTTTGGAAAAAATAATATAAAACATTAAACAAATATTTAAAATATAAAAGATAAAATCACAAAAACTAATCAAAAAATAAAAATTAGTATAAAAAATTATAATTATAATGGAGATGTAGATAAATACATAATTTTTAATTTATATTTGACTTCATAATTAAAAACTCGGGTCTGACTTGGAATAATTAAACACTACGGGCTTAAGTGCGGTGGTAGCCCTAAAAGTTTTAACGATTGCAAAGTCAAGTGCAAACAATACTACTAAATCTATCGAACGATTTATTTCGCGCATATAGTTTATAATATAATATTTATTCTGTAGTATTATAAACAATGCATGTATTTAACAACCCTTTTGTTTAATTTTAATGAATAAACAAGAATGAACATTAGTAATGCGCTCACTTTCATTATATATTTTTTAAATGAGTAGATATGTACGTTAGTTTAGTGAATAAAACGGATTTTTGTAAAATTTTCAACAATTCCGTTCTCTACTAAATCTTGTACCAACAAATTTCATCAGTACAGATTTTCTTTATTTTTGTATACATTGTAAAGTATAATCGTTGTGCAACATTTATAAAAATCAAACATGGATAGCAAATTAGTAAGAAAAAAATTTCAGTAATACGGATTTTCCTAATTATTTCCACACTGGTACATATATAACCCATACATTATTTTTCTATTCCCAAAATTACGCGAGTGAGAGCCGGTACTTTAAACATAATGCACTACGAAGC
>JAQIXJ010002666.1:0-15124 GCA_034700185.1 Phthiracarus laevigatus | reverse complement strand
AAAACCCAGGTTCAATTCCTGGTCGCGGCATTCTTTTTAATTCAATCAGTTTTAATAGATATAAATCTAATTCGCGGGAAAAAAATTATGATTTTCATCTTATGTTATTTTTCTGAGTTTTTTGAGTAAAAGATATACCAATAATATATTTATTTAAATATAATATTTTTAAAATTATACGCTACTATGCGCTACATATTCTCCACTACAACCGCCAGCATAATAAATTGTAATAATTACGAATGAAGTTAATACCTAATTGGAATAGAATTATAAAAATAGTATAATTTTATTAAGTTTTGGCACAACATTATTGAAAGTTTTTGAATTATGCGTACACATTTTAGAAAACCGTATAATTTTAAATAAAGTTTAATTTGGTTACTAAAACCTATCTTCAAAGTTAATCTACTACTTTGGCTTAAAAGTGAAGTAATTTAATTATGCGAAGTTTCAAAAAGATTTATGCTGTATACCAACAAAATAAAAACAAAATATTGACGATAATGGCTTTTTGCTTAACTGCGTGTTTATTATGGCAATAATACATTTGATTTGTTGTTTGTCATAAGAATCCATTTGAGAATTTAATCATTTTTGAAAAAAATTAATTTCGAAATCGAAAATTTTAAATTTTATTTTAGCCAAAAGAAAAGAAACAGCGAAAATTTAATAACACTACTGAAATTAGATTCATAAAATAAAAAAATTAAGGTTTTCGATAAATTGAAAACGTTGTTAAAAATGTACATAATTTATTGCTTAACAGACATATTGTGCCACTTATTCTAAAATATTAAGGTTTATATTTTTAATCATTTCAATACAAAAATAGAGCTTATGCTTTTGAGTTAGTAATTCCGTTTTCTATCTGTTTGACGAAAGAAAGTTTCATCTATTTTTTATAAATAATAGTGAGTCCTTTACGAACTTGTTTCTTTTATTTATTTGTTTTCAAGAACTTCTACAGTATTATCCAAAAGTTAAAGTTAATATATAGTATCTTTATTAAATGCTTAGATTTTAATTTTTTGCAAACTGTAACATTGATTATTAATATAGCAACAATAATCACTTCAAATATCGACATGTTATTACATTAGAGCAAATGATGTCAATTACACGCTAATCATTCGCTTTGATGAGTCAAGTTGTGAAATAATATCATATAAACTGATGCTTCTCTTTTATATAATCTAGGCTTTACTGAACACTTAAGGCTTAAGTTCAAATAAGGGTTAAAAAATTCAAAATTGCGCTCATAACTGTTCATAACTTAATTATACCTTAACAAAACAAAATTATATATTTTTCATTTAGTTTTTAATACAGTAAAGTACATATCATTTGGCTTAAACGTCTAATAAACTAATAAATATAGCTTTCCGATTGTCCTTTGAAATTATTTAGTTTCCATCTGTCAATGCCCATTTTATAAGATAAAAATTACTTTAATTAAGTTTTCTAACATTTGTCAGTCGTTAATGTACTGAGCAGATTGCAGTTGAAAATATTTAATTTACTGTCTTAAAACTAAAGGAAAAGTCAAAATTAAAGTAATTTAATACAATTATAAGGATAATATTACAAATATAAGCTAATACGTTTAAATTTTAATTTATAAAAAGTGAGATATTTAGGAATGAATTGTTATTATTTAATTTAGACAAAAGCATATAATTTCGATGATAACTATGAGTATTATGAAGCCTTCATAAATTAAGTAGACTTTTAGATTTAGAAGTGGAGTTTATGTAATTACTAGATGATCAGATGGTATAAACTTAAGTGTTGAAATTACTTATTAAATCGATTTTATTGCCAAAATTTAGCATATTAGCAGTACAACTAATTTAGGATTAAAGACAAAAATAAAGCATAAGCTCTATAAAATTATTTTTAAACATATTGCTATTTAGATATATATATTATGTTAATAGTCTAATTAATTTTGCATATCTCACAATTAATTGTTTCAATCTAAAGCGAAAAACTATTTACTTTTATTGAGAAATATTTTTAGTTAATAATAATTAATAAACACAGCTTTTAAGTATTATCTATAATAAAAATCAACAATTAGTTCAGTAATTCATTTTATTTAAATAACTTGGAAATTTATTTTTAGAGTGAATTATTGATTTTTCGTAGTTTCTGTTCGGGTATATAAGAACAATAATCGAAATCAGTTTTAACTCAATTTACTTTTAGAAGTAAATACTGTAACATCTTGTAAAGTAAACTTTTACTTTTAGTTTAATTACTTTCTCTATAAATTATTAAGTTATTTTTTCAAATCGCACAATAAACTGTAAACCATCTGTTCATAATGTACACGGTAATATAATTTCCACATAAAAATTACGATTTCTCAAGTTTAAAAATTTTTGGATAAATCTAATTCATTAATTTCAGACATTTTTTATTGGCTTATTTATTTCACTCTGCAATGCATCAGACTATTACGGAAGTAGTAGCAGCCACAACGGTCCTATAAATGCGGCCGTAAATTCAAAATATTCGCTCAATGTGGTGGACGTTCCAGTCAACTCTCAACCAATTAACCCACAAACAATAGTGGTCGGACCTGGAGATGTACCACTGGCTATACAGTTTAACTCTGCATCGAGTCGGTTAATAATATCGCAGAATCATCAGGGAGCGAAGGGCGGAGAAGAAAGGACTTCGTCGCAAGATGAGCCTTACAATCTGGTGCACGAAGTTAAACGACCAATCTATCAAGAGGTCAACGAAATTATATTCCCATTTAGGCGTATTAATCAAGAGGTTAGACCCGTTGAGGAGAATATTCAAACAGTGGTGGCACAGGGACATTCGAGAGGTGGTGGTGCTGAGAATGTGGGCAGTGGTAAACCTACTCAAACGGTAACAGCTAGTGATAAATGGTCAAATTAGGTTCTTCTATAACTTAACGATTTAATTTTGATTTTATACTTTATAAGCATTTCATTCATAATTGATAGTTTAAGAAGCAATGTTAGATTAAAAGATAGCTAACAAAATTAAATTACAGTTTTAACATTATTTTCAATCATATTAATTAAGTTTTTTTAATGGTAATTTTAAATTTAATTTAGAAACTAGTGTTGTTTCCATTTTTAAAAATTGTAATCATTTTAAAACATTTCGATTACGATTTTTTGAAATGTAAATGCAATTATAATTTAAAAGTTTTAAAAATTTTAAATTATAATGTAATTGATTTAAACAAAAACTTTAAAATCGAAATTGAAATGAAATTAAAATGAATCAAAACTAAAAAATGATTAAAAAATTAAAGGATTTTAAATTATTTCTTTTGTTAATATTATACATTGTATTACTGATTAAACATTAATAAAACCTATTAAATCATTTATTGATATAAGTTATGGTACAGTATATTAATAAATAAACATAAAATATTAATACAGACATCCATTAAAATTAAGATAAATTCGTAATTAAAGGGAAATAACCGTCTTAACTTGGTAATAAAATATTCTTTTTCATTTCTCTCTTTCTCTTTATCTCTATCCGCAAAGTATTGCTGAAATTTTCAACTAGAATATAAAATATCTCATCTCTCGCGAAAGACATAAGTATTATATTAAACAATAATACACAATATAACTAACACATTTGATGGATAAACATGAACGACACATTCATACATAGCTCATTCATAGAATGCATAATATTGTGATAAATTAATCATTTTTCAAGAAACCAAACTCCTTTATGAACATAAGATAAATACTAGCATAAATAAAATAAGACTGCGAACGTAGGGACAAACAGACATTGTCAAATCCATAAGCTAGCCTTTTTTTGAAAAATTGAGCTAAAATTTTTTTATTCCCGTTAAACGGTTCCCTTACCCTATATTAGTTATATATGTTGTAAAGGTTAACGATCTCGGATATAAATACAATTTGTATTGTACTTTTGAATTATTAAATCTAATACGAATAAATTATTTATCCTTTCGCCCCAAATACTGTAAGCATCCTATTTTCAAATTTCCTTTTAAAATTACTATAAAAATAAATGCTAATTTGAGTGAAATTGAATTCGGTTACAGTTAATTTTCAACTATGAACAAAACCATTCTTATACTGTTGCTACTATTTTCAGGTATTCAAGCACCAAATGATTTAAATATGATAACATCATCATAACTTTAATTCATAGCAACAATGATTGCACAGTCTGGTAGCAGTGGTTATTATGAATCGCTTGAAAATCCAGATTTGGGTGGTGTATTGAGTCGTGGTTTTCGTTACCTAAGAGCAAGAATCTCCAAGTATGACAACAAATTTCGAAATCTAATTGGATGAAATTAATTTCGATACAAATTAGATGCACGTATTATAATTTTATAATTCGTTATAATTTTTATCTTACTCGAATATTAATGAAATTTTTCCGTGATAATTGAAAAATAAAAAAAATATTTATTTGTTTATTATACTAATTATTTACTAAAATCAATCAAAGCATTAATACAAACTTAATTGGTTTCCAACGCAGATAATTGATATTTGAACATATTTGCTTCACGTGATGCATCATATTAAAATTTTTGCCCCCTAACGTGCATAAGAAAATTATTGTGTATACTTAAATTATCGTGATGGGAACTATACTTTCTTTAATAGGAATTCAAATTTCTTTGTTAATGGCTTTTATGCCAGATTTCAATAATTATTACTCGTTTTATCATTACGAATATTTAATCTCAATTTACCCCCCATCTTAGGTGGACAAAGTGTTACCAACAAAACCAAAAGAGTTGAATGAATTTTAATGATTCAGATTATTAATTGACAAAATTATTCTAATGATGGCATATTTCGGGTAAAATCTATTTACTTATTGCGCAAACATTAGTAATAAACAGTTTTTTTTAGCTTTGGGCGTATTTCCAAGCCAACCAAGCACTATTGAAATGTGTTAAAAGAAAAATTGTTGAATACCATTGTTGCTCAGTGTTCTCAAGAATGTTATGACTTAATCGAACATTACCTTTAGATATTATCATAAAGTTTGCTCTTATTTCATTATCAGTACTTGTCATAATGTTTGCTCTTATTTCATATGCACTTGAAATAATGTGACAATCTAAAGTTAACTATTTGGATCGTAAACTAAATATTTTTGAAAATTTTATAAATAAAAATAGTATTGAGATTTCAATTGAATTAACAGTTATATTTCGGATGACCATCTGTTAATAAGATAATGACCGGGATAATTTTCAAATTTAAAATATTTTCACCTGGACTTGACAGGAAGATAAGGTATTCTAAACTTATAGCGGGGAGTTATAATCCAAAGGTTTTTTGTCTATTCCTACAAATGCAGAGCAATGTTAAGCAAATACGAATAGTGGGCGTGTCATACGTACAACATTTCAATGCATCGATAGGAATAGAGAAAAAATGTATGTTATAATCAGTGATGCACACCGTTCGAGCGGATGGCGCTCGATGCTGAGCCTGAGCGGCGAGCCTTAGACTTTCACCGAGCGCGAGCGTGAGTGTATTTTAAAAATATATTTAAAGATTCCCCCCTTAACTTAATTATAAATTTATGCTACAACATATATAATTAATTGTAGTTCAACATTAATTGAATGAACATATTCGAAAGTTTATAAAAATATTTTTATATTTCTAAATTTTTTTCACTTTAAGGTATTCATGAAAATTACATTTTTAAAAAAAATTTCACAGTTATTGACGCTCGAATGACGCTCAGCTCTCGAGAGTGCCATGTAACTGAGCGTCGAGCGTACTCATTTTACCGGGCGTGAGAGCAAAAGTTGAGCGTTATTTTTTTGCCGAATGCTATCCTGAGTGCCGAGCATGTGCATCACTGGTTATAATGTTATACTCACCGTCAATTTTCAGAAAACATGGATGTATAATGAGAAAATCATGGCAACCGTTAACATTTGATAACCCTAGTTATAATTAATATTATTTTACTATTGATAGAGGTAATTAGCCTCTGCAAAAGGTGAGAATAAATCATAATTGTAACCATAGGTTGGATTAAACACACTTGAAAAAAATTGGTAGTAATTTAGCCAATAAATAAATCACTAAATTTTAATATAGACACTACTACTGTACTAAAAGACTTTATATGTGTTTTTATAGTGATTATCTCTATCTATGACTTTTACGGTATTGAATATTTTTCGATTCCATTGTTGTATTTATATAATCAAGTTGTACTCAAACAAAAATGCAAAGATAAAAACAATACAATGAACTAATAAAGAGCATTGTTTAGCGCAAGAAATAAGTATATTAAGTGATCCGCTAATATTAAACATTATAATAATTATAACGGATTAATGAGACTAAAAGAATGCCAAATTGTTTATAAAAACGAAAATAATTGTTAAAGTCAACGCGCCAAGTTAAACTTTAAAATTTTCTGAAATGGAAAATTTATCATAATGTACATGACAACACTCAATAAATATTCCAGGTAGTAACAAACACTTGGCTAAGATATTTTTACATGGAAGTGAAATATTTTATCTTATCTTTAATGACACATAATAAATAAAAAATGACGAGCCATTTGTTAATATGGTTATCGCTACCATAGATAAAACTTTATATATATAATACGCAGTATTAACCATTTACTGTATATTCTATTAAACGTTTTTTGTTCAGCTCGTTTTTACCACATTATATAATAGAAAATAATGCATTTTGTGTTTAAATTAGTTACGATTGTAATATTAGCCCAATGTATTGATTGCGCTGTCACTAATTTCTATGTGCCGCCAATCATTAGAAATCGTGACAACTATTTCGTTAATTGTACATACAATATAACTTCTAATCAATGGCTCTATGAATTAGTATTCACTAAAAACAATCAACAGTTTTATCGATATAACAATGGCAGTGAGTAGAACGTTTTAATAACTAAAGATTTCTGTGATGAACAATTTTTTAACCTCTATTAAACGATAACTTAGGCTATTTTATGTATAAAGTATAGTTACCCAAAGTCTGAAGTGCTTGGGGGTGTCAGATCCTGAAAATCTAAATTTTTAAGGGGTCTAAAATTCATCGGAATTCAACGACATTTTTTTGGTATTCGAACCAAAATGTATTTTTCAAGCAAAATATATCACTTTTTCAATAACTGGTCTCTAATTTTCATGGGGGGGGGGGATCAACTTTTCCAGAATTCTTTTGGGTTTTTGAGTCAACCTTAGGCAAGCACTCCCCCTAGGATAACTGTGGTATAAAGCATAGCAACCACTATAAAAACAGTGAATTTAACAGCAAAAATCAATGTAAATTCAAATAGAATATTGATTTAACCCTTTTTGATTATATAGTTATAACAATTAATAGTTTCCACAACTTTTAATTCATACTTGCCTAATGATTGCAATTCTTGGCAAAGATATTGCTCAAAGCTTCAGTGGTTCAATATTTTTCCAATCCCGATATATTAAGAAATCATTTAAGTATAATGTTAAAAGGTTTACAACAATATTAATAAGTTTTAAGTCATATTAATTATGATTAGTTTAAAAAACGTATAAAATTTGATTTAGTGATCATAGCCTAGATTAAACAGCAAAATTAATGAAAAACCGGACCAACTAAAAAATAACTGGTTTTATCGCTATTTAAGTTTTGATAACAGCCATTAAAATATGAGTTCTTAATCAAATTTATCCATCTACAGCCGCAAAATTCGACATCAATGGAATTAGTTCAAACAGGGTTGATGTTTTAAGTCCCAATCGATTAAGAGTAAATAATGCAAATTCTTCATCTGCTGGTGATTATTCGTGTATATTGCGTGCTAGAAATAACACTGGTTGGACCAATTCTTCAATGTCTGCTAAAGCTAGTTATGTTAATTCTGTTTATATAAATTATGTCTCGAAAATATTGTTATTAATTATGATTTTGTCAACAACTTATTCATTAATAAAATAATTGTGAATTTTGTTATTAACTTTCAAATAATCTATTGGTAAACTTCATAAGCAAACAAATGGATGATTAAAGTCATAAATTTTGTTGATATAGTCTACTCTAGATTATAATTAATCTTTTAATTGCCGATCACGTTAACAAATAAATTCAGAATCTATTTCGGTGAAATTTTTAGAGCTTATTCATAATGTTAAAAAAATGACACCCATATTTCCAAATTGTAACTATTGTTATAGATTTCTATTTTATTTTAAAAGTAACAATACGGACCATTAAATAGACGACAGCCGAATATTTTACAGATTTACCAAATCTAATAGTTGACATCTTCACAGTGAGCTAAAAATAAATGCATCTTATCTAAACTTTAAGTTTTATCGCAGTAAATAAATGATTTATGATTCATGATTATGTGTATTGTGTTGTCTACTGATTAAATATTATTTAATAAGCATATCATTACTTTTGTAATTAAATTTCATTCTACAATCAAATAATCTAATTCATCTAAAAGAATTCTAAGAATTATAATCGCCCTTAATTTCAACTTAAAATAATCCACAAATGGGTGCATGTCTAATCAATTCAAGGACATGTGAGATAATAGATTTAACGTTTTGCTATTCTAATGGCCAATAAACTAATGAATAACTTTGAGCTTATTGACTTAAACACATTAGTGTCAACTAAACTAGAAATTTCGGAGAAACGAATTACAGTATTATAGTTTTTAATTTCCATATATTTTATGTTTTGGTTTGCGACGTTTAGTTATCCATACATTTACGTGTAGTTTAAGACATTCACATTTTACGTGAGATGATTAAGCTTGAAAGAGTTACGATATAAAGCAAAATATAGAGCGCTTTATTAGCGTTTTAGTATCATTTTCAATAATTAAATATTTTAAATGATGGCACTAACGTGTAAGTATTGAGCAAACGTTTTGCTACAAATATCTCAACGTTTTCTCGTCAATGAATTACGACTCAATTAAATCATTGGACGTATTTCCATCAATCCGACTGTCAAACTGAAGTATAAATGCAATTTAAAGCATTGTTCGCACCCATTCTGTCTTCCATCCAAATTGTGCGACCATTTATTGATCCATAAACTATTAATATTAAGAACATATTAACATGTAAATAATTTTGTTATTGGCTTTCATGATCAATCACAGTAAACGGTTTAAATTAAAGTTTCAAACTTATTTGTGTGAATAAAATAATTTTCAAACACTTTTACAGATTATTACTGTAATGAAATCTTTTCCCACTTGTAGGGAAAAAATTCCCGTTTATTTTTTAATGACCGCACGTGCAGGAAAACTTTTCACACTTGTATTTTAGACTTTCCCAAACATGCGTAAAGTTTCTTAATGAAAGTGGGAATAAGTGTTTTGTTTTAATTAAGATTTGTTTATACTTGTTGTACAGTAACATTTTAAAGTATAGGGTATAATTTAAAAAAATTAATTAGTTTTACAACAAAATTATTCACATTTTCAGTGAACATTATTGTTTACAGCAAGACACTAATTTTGTTTTACAAATGTAGTTAGCAAACTTTTTACACATTTTTTATTTAAATTCAAGTTGATATAATCTGATAATTATTTTTATCATATGGAAAAATACCTATCAATGTGTCTCAGAAAAGAAATAATCGAAAATTTATTTTAGTGAATTTTTCAAAGTTTGGTATCATATTTTACTAAATGTGAAAGTTTTAAATACAATAGGGAAACCTTTTCCTAAAGCGCTCAAAGAAGCCACTCCTATGTGAAAGCTTAACCTACAATTGGGAAAACATTTCATACTAGTTAATCGAAAATCCTTAAATAAGAGTACAAAATGGTCAATGAAACGTTAAAACTACACGTTCCAATCAATACAAAGAAATGTACGGCGCATAGTGGAACAGTGGGATTTGTAGAATATTTCTATGCATTGATAGGAACGGTAGCATAATCATTGGAATATATCGTGTAAACTTATTGCATACATGAGTGAAATTATGTATAATTTTTTTTATCATTTTAGTCTAAAATCACTGATTGAGATTGTTATGCAAAACTAAAAAATTAACGCATTCTAATAGTTTACTTTACTAATGCATCTTATCTAAACTTTCAGTTTTATCGGAGTAAATAAATGATTCATGTTTATGTGTATTGTGTTATGTTTTATAACTTTTATTTAGTAGTTTCATTCTATAAACAAATAACCCATTTTATCGAAAACAATTCTAAGAAATATAATCGGTCTTAATTTATACTTTAAACTATGCACACCTGTCTATGTCTAAGCAATGCAAGACCATGGGAGGTATTAGATTATACACATTGCTATTCTATATTTGTTCAATAAACTCATGAAAGACTTTAACCTAATTTGAAATTTTAGAGAAACGAGTTATTATAGCCTTTAAATCACATAAGTTTTATGGTTTGGTTTGCCATACAGTATTGCTGTCTCTAACGCCTTTAAATTTAGACGTTTAGTTATCCATAAATGAACGTGTAGTTTAGGACATCTATGTTTTAGGTGTGTGGCTTGAGCTTTAAAAGAGGGAGACAAAGAGTTACGATTATAAGCAAAATATAGCCCATTTTATTAGCCTAGCAGTTTCATTTTCAATAATTAAATGTTTTAATTGATGGCACAAATTATTGAGCAAACATTTTGCTACAAATATCTGAGCGTTTTCTCTTCGATTAAGTACGACTCAATTAAATCATTGGTCGAAAATGATTTCGTTTGCGAATACTCGTTACAAGGTATGGACACCATTAAAGATTTACAACTACTCTCCGATATATCGTTGGGTCAAAGGGCGATACTCAGAAAAGTTGTGAATGATTTGCAGCAAAATGGTAGCCATAAACGCGTCAATTTATTTGACAGTCATTACGATTATCTTAAACCAAAATTTATCGACACCGATAAAGCGGGAAAAAGTGCCGTAAAAACCGAAAGTGATACCAGTATTAGTATTGGAAGCATTACTGTTCCTATAAAATGCGCAACAAATAATTGTTCAAATATGGAACAATTAAACGCAAAATGTATAACTAATTTTGAGATGAATTTACGAAAACGAAAGCCAAAGTTAAAAAATAGAGTAAAGAACGCGAAAAATTTGTCCATCAATCCGACTGTCAAACTGAAGTATAAATGCAATATTAAACATTGTTCGCGACGATTCAGCAAACCATTCCAATTGCGCGACCATTTATTGATCCATAAAGGCGTAAAGAATTTCAAGTGTCTTCAGTGTGATAAGTCGTTCGTGTTAAAATACTACGCGAGAGCACATTTGCGCAAACAACATCCCGAATTTTTTAGAAAGTATTATGCATCCAAACCAATTCCTTATTAATAATATAATTCGAAACCTATATTTTTCTATTCGTTTGGGTAATTTATTTAATTCAATTTTTTAAATTTTTAATCTCTATGTATTATATAATTGTTGGTTTCTCACTTTTTTTAAAATTTTCAGCGACAAACTCATTCTTTTTGATCATTACTTAAATTTCCAAAGAATTATCATAAACTATTGATTTTTACTTTAGTAGACTTAAAAATAATAAACATTAATTATGTTTTGTTTCAAAAATTTAAATCTATTTTTTAATTGTCATAATATATTTTATATTTTTTAACTTATTTTTTAATATTCACTCTAAACTTATATTATATCGTAACATGATTTTTATATCATAGACAAGTTTTCAATAGATTATAAAACTATTAGATTAATTAGAACAAACGTATAACAAATAGCAATTTATAAACACTAATCATTTCTTTGAAAAACGATTGGATAAATATATGCGCTAATTTATATTCTATTAGTTATAATTCATTAATTCATTATTAATCTTTTAACCTTTAAGTATATTATACGTTCAAGTTTAAAAAATTTACAACGTTCATTTGAGTCTTTGAAAATTTTAGTATTGAAAAATTACAAATTAATTTTAAAAGATATACAACATATATTTACTATTGAGTAACAAACAATCAATAGGTAAAGTTAACCAAGAATCACGAATCACTGAAAATTAAACCAAAAAATGTTTTTCTTGCATCAATATTTCTTGAAGTATAAATAAAAGTATATTTTATATTATAAGCTTATGCATATTATGATAATAAACTCCACTTTAATAAATAAATGATGGTTTATGCGGCTGTAACTTTGGTCAAAATCTGGTCAAAATGGGATAAAATCAGGTTGAAATTTTAGCGTCATCTGCTACTATCGGCTGTAATAATAGGATTGTTAGCTCACTTTTATAAATAAAAGTAGATCTTATGCTTTCGACATTTAAACTTTTAAAATTTATCATAATTTACATGACAACAGACAAAAATATCCGCTTAGTAAGAAACAGATGGCTAATATATTGTTACATGGAAGTGAAATATTTTTTCTTATCTTTAATGACACACAATAAATTTAAAAAATGACGAACCATTGGTTAATGTTGTTATCGCTTCCATAGATAAAACATTACTAAATATATAATACGCATTTTTTGCAAATTATTTTACTGTATATTGTATTAAAACGTTTTTGTTCACCTGATTTTTTTACCAATTTTTATAAAACAAAATGCATTTTGTGTTTAAATTAGTTACGATTATAATATTAGCCCAATGTATTGATTGCGCTGTCACTAATTTCTCAGTGCCGCTAATCATTAGAAATCGAGACAACTATTTCGTTAATTGTACATACAATTTAACTTCTAATCAATGGCTATATGAATTAGTATTCACTAAAAACAATCAACAGTTTTATCGATATAACAATGTCTGGAGTATAAAGTTTAAATAACTAAAGCATGTCTGTGATGGAAATTTTTTTAAACTCTTCAAAACGCTTACTTTGGCTATTTTATGTATAAAGCATCGCTACCACTATAACAACAGTGATTTTAACAGCCAATTAATTGATTCTATAGTTAAGCAATTGAATTCTTTTGGATTTATCAATTAAATAGTTTCCACAACTTTTAACTCATGGCTGCCATTCTTAACTTAGATATTGCTTAAAGCTTAATTGGTTCAATATTTTTCTTGAAAGACAATCGATCCGGATAGAAAATCAATTCATTTATTTATATACCGATCGGATCAAAATATAAGCATATTATACAATTTTTCCATTGTATGTTGAAAAGGTATACAACCATTTTAATAAGTTTTAAGCTATATTTCCAAAGAATTTAGCAATTTTTTGATTGATTGCAAACTTGGTTTAATTGCAAAAATATAAAAATACAGAAAAAACCTAAAAACCTAAAAACCTACTAAAATTTATCGCAATCTAACTCCTAGTATTAAGTTTTAATATGAGTTTTTTATCAAATTTTTCCATTTACAGCCACCATTACCAGTATCAATGGAATTAGTTCAAACAGGGTTGATGTTGTAAGTAACAACCGGTTAAGAGTAAATAATGCAAATTCTTCATCTGCTGGTGATTACTCGTGTATATTGCGTGCAAGAAATAACACTGTTTGGAACAATTCTTCAATGACTGTTACGACGTTACATCAGTTAACATAAATTATGTCTCGACAATATTTTTATTGATTATTATTTTGTCAACAACTTATTCATTAATAAAATAATTGTGAATTTTGTTATTAACTTTCAAATTATCTATTGGTAAACTTCAATCACAAACAAATGGATGATTAAAGTCATAATTTTTGTTGATATTCTCTACTCTAGATTATATTTAATCTTATAATTACCGATCTAGTTAAAAAAATAAATTCAGTCTATAACCGGTGAAATTTTTAGAGCTTATAATGTAAATAAAAAATGATGCCCATATTTTATTCACATTTTTTTAGCCCATTTTGTTTTAGTTTTGATCATCTTTGCCAAAAGTTTAAACGCTTTGATTTTCCGCCAGATTTTATCTTGACCTCGCTCTTATTTAAACCAATTTTGACAAGATTTTTGTTAATTATATCAAGTTGTTATTGAATTTAGTCAAGTTTACATTTCGGATACGCTTTTCCTCAATAAAAGCCTCCAAGAGTACCAAAAATTACTTTATTATTTTAACATAAAGAATTAACAAAATAGCGAAAATAAAATTTGCCAAAAAAATGAAACAAATTAAAAGAAATTTCATTGACTTACCAAATCTAATAGTTTGCTTCACAGTGAGCTAAAAATAAATGCATCTTATCTAAACTTTTAGTTATATCTATCGCAGTAAATAAATGATTTATGATTCATGATTATGTGTATTGTGTTGTGTTGTCTACTGATTAAATACTATTTAATAAGTATATCATTACATTTTTAATTAAATTTCATTCTAGAATCAAATAATCTAATTCATCTAAAAGAATTCTAAGAATTCTAATCGCCCTTAATTTATACTTAAAACAATCCACAAATAGGTGCATGTCTAATCAATGCAAGACCATGGGAGATAATATATTTAACGTTTTGCTATTCTAATGGATAATAAACTAATGAATAACTTTGAGCTTATTGACTAAAAGACATTTCGGAGAAACGAATTATTATAGTAATTAAATTCCATAAATTTTGTTTTGGTTTGCGACGTTTAGTTACATTTACGTGTAGTTTAAGACATACACATTTTACGTGCGATGATTGGGCTTTAAAGACGGAGACGAAGAGTTACGATATGAAGCAAAATATAGCGCGCAAAATATATACGTCATTATTGTTATTGGCTTTCATGATCAATCACAGTAAACGGTTTAAATTAAAGTTTAAAACTTATTTGTGAGAATAAAATAATTTTCAAACACTTTTACAGATTATTACTGTACAGTATATACTGTACTAGTTAATCGAAAATCTATAAAATAAGAGTACAAAATGGTCAATGAAGCGTTAAAACTACACGATCAAATCAATGATTTTGTTAGCATTCCAATCAATGCAAAGAAATGTACGGCGCATAGTGGAACAGTTTGAGTGGCTTAGTAGAATATTTCTATGCATTGATAGGAACTGTAGCATAATCATTGGAATATATCGTGTAAACTTATTGCATACATGAGTGAAATTATGTATAAATTTTTTTTCTCATTTTAGTCTAAAATCACTGATTGAGATTGT
>JAQIXJ010002665.1:0-15125 GCA_034700185.1 Phthiracarus laevigatus | reverse complement strand
TTAGGCAATAAATTTCTTAATTGATTCTTTAAATTTCTATAAAAAGAGGCGACTAAAAAATATATTTTAAAACATTCAGCATTATTTATTAACTTTAAACAAAAGAAGTTTATAAAAAAATTTATTTTAAGTTTAATAATAATATCACATCAGTGATATGACGGAAATAAAGTTTAATTTTTCTCCCATCAAAGACTTTTATTCGAATAAATCGATTCTCATAACTGGTGTCACTGGTTTGGTGGGAAAAGTATTGTTGTATAAAATATTAAAATCAATTGATACCATCGATAAGGTGTATGTTATAATTCGGGCAAAAAGAGATAAAGATGTATCGGACAGAATTAGAGATTTATTCGAGAGAAGTAAAGGTTTATACGATGACATCGATGCTAACACTTTGCAAAAAGTGATTCCAATTAATGGTTCTTTAACAGACATTGGAATGAAATTAAGCGATAATGATAAAAAAGCTATTATTGATAACGTTTCGGTTGTTTTTCACAGCGCAGCCGATGTCACTTTTCAAGCTAATCTCAAGTATGTCATAAATTAAAAATTTATTTTTTTAAAGATTTCTTATATAAAAATAGATCTCAAGTTTTAATAAATGTTGGTGGAACTAAAGAAGTAATAGATTTGTGTCGACAACTCAATCATTTGGATGCATTGGTTTATGTTTCCACCGCTTATTCGAGTCCACTAGAAATGGTTGTCAATGAAACTGTTTATACGTCAGATAGAAATCCATTGACAGTACTAGAAAATGCCAGGTAAACAATTATATTATTTTGCTTAAATTGTTTTAAGTTGTGATAATCTGTTATTTATAATGCTGTTTTACAAAGAAATCGCATTGAAATGAAAAATAGCGAATATTTGGGCGAATATCCGAATACATATTCGTATACAAAAAATTTAGCAGAAAATTTAATCAAAGAAAATTACGAGAAAAATAATCTACCGGTTACTATAGTGAGACCCGGAATAGTTTTAAGTAGTATTCGTGAACCAAAGTGTGGATGGTTTGAGACAATTACTAATATTATGGGAATTTCAATGCTATTGGGAACTGGTTTGACAAACATTATCTATGTTAAGCGAAACATAACAATGGATTTCATACCGGTTGACATTGTAGCCAACACATGCATAGCATCCGCTCATTTATTGTGCACTGGACAGAAAAGGCATGTATATTATGTGTAATAATCACATAATCTTTTGGTATTTTATGTATTTATGCGTTAAAATAAATTTGTAAAATTAAACCAATTTAAAGTGTTTTATAATTTAATTTGTGTTTTAGAAAACTTCGAGTTTACAATTGTAATTCTTCATGTTTTGGAGCAATAAGTTATGGAAAATGGTTGGATATGTGGGCAAAATTAAATGTAGAATATCCGCTTTCCCATGCACTGCGACCGCCAAACGTAATCACTTTGGATGACTTTCAATGCAATCGATTCACCAAATTTTTTACGGAAACTTGTTTCGCACACGGCATCGATTTACTGCTATTATTACTTGGACGTAAAAGAAAGTAATTATGACTTAATTAATTTACTATATGCCACTTTTAAGTCGTGGTAACTCTGTTGCTGTATATTTTGTTCGGTTAGCTGTTTTTTCGATGCTATCTTTAGTTTTTTGCACGCCATCTTAAATCTGTTAATAACTATTTATAAACAAAATAAATCTATTTATTATTTAATTATTTCTAGCGCTGTTAAAAGTGTACGATTATATCATTCTATGATGATAGCGTGTTATCCTTATGTTAGCCGTCAGTGGTATTTCACGAATGGAAATATGATTCGATTGTCCAAACAATTATCAAACGACGATCGAATTACATTCAATTGCGACATACCAGCCATCGATTGGCTTAAATACTATAGAAATGCTTTTTTCGGATTACGAACAATCGTTTTAAAGGAAAAGGATGGAGACATTGATAGAACAAAGCGAAATATGAAATAGTTTAGTATTCATTTGTTTGCATAAGAGTTCTCTACATTTCGTTTAAGTTTTGACTATATTTATATTATTTATATTTGATTCAATAGCATAAAAATATTGAACACAACTATGAATCACTTGGTATTGTACTTGATATGGTATTTGATGGTTAAATTCACACCAATATCTGGATTGTTAAGCAAAACGATTGAAGCGTACACTCCGTTTGATTCAATCAATTTTGGTGGTTATTTGTTAATGATTTCAGCTGCAGTCAAATCTATTACAAACTTTATACCGGATTTTTAATTCGCTATTATATGTTCTTTTTATTTTTATTTTAATTAATATATTCAATTTTCAATATTTTGTAGGGATTTTAAATTATAATAATAAAGTTTTAAATGATGTTTTAGCATGATATTCATATCAGTTATCTTTAAATAAGTAATATTTTTAGCAACAATAGCTATAAGTTATAAGAAAATTGAACACAACGTATATATAACAATACAGATCGTTACGCAAACATGTTTAGAAATATATGAATAATTAGAAATAATTCCACAAAAACGAATCCGTGATTAAGTGATCTCGCGATTTTACAACTATAATAATGGTTCAAAAACGTTATAAGTTATAACGTTTCAGATTATAAAATAAATAGTTTCACTAAAATTTTTTGACTGACAATAAATATCCGAAATGTTCCTCAATTCGATTATTATTCTCTGTAAGGTAAACGAAATTTAAAGTAATTTTATTAATTCAATAACTTGATTAAATTTAGTACTTGGGATATCAATAAATTGCAATATATGCAACGATATGGAAAAAGCGAATAAATTAGTATTTGATTACGCGTACACTGAAATAAAAAATAGCGGCGTAAAACATTATTTAGTATCAAATCAATATTCCTATCAAATATCCTATGAATATATGAATGACACGAAACATGATTTTCTACGCGTTCAAAACAAATTTAAAATATTAGCTAAATATGGTATTTTAGGAATTTATTTCGAAGATTTGGTTGTACGTCCGACAGAATTCAAAAAGACAATTTATTGTAGTTTTAATGTAAGTTAAGATTACAGCGGAACTTTAATTTATTCCTATAAATAACCAATTTATTAATATAGTCACTGGAAAATAGATTTGATTGTTGGAAACGATTGGCCAATAAAAGTCAACAATCATTCACAGTTCCACCGATTAGATGTGCGAACGAACTGATTGACAAGGATTATATAAAATCGGTGATCGCTTACCATCCAATGTCTTCCACTAGAGATTATTATACCCAATATATTGTTTTATTGGTTGGAAGAAAGCAAAGAAAGAATATAATCCATATTAATTGGCATAAAGAAATAACGCACACCTGTTATAATATAAACTATAAACACGTATCGGTTCCTAACTTCTTGCATGATATCGACCAATCACTTGAAATTACTGGAATATTGTCGATAAATATTAATTCAATTCCATCAGCTATTATATTGTTTTATCACAATAATGAACACAAATTTTGTGCCACACCTGAGAGTGAATTGAGTCCTGCGGTAAAATTGATACAAAAAAATTATAATCTTAAAACTATAATTTAATTTACGATTAAATGCACATATTATAATTTTTATTTTTCAGTGTTTACCTAATAATTTACAGCACTATTCATTTTGTTCGAATACAAAGGAAAATAAATCTTCAAAAGTATTAATCATTATAATGGTATCAATATTTGCGATCAGTTGTGTTTGTATTATTTTGATGACAAGTTATGTGATTTATGCCAAATACAAAATCGTAAGTCATTTATGAACAAATTGTTACAATTTTAAAGCTATTTACATTAATATTTTCTACATTACGCGCTAATATAAACAGTAATTGGATTAAAATTGTTACTGTGTCGCAAAATCGATGGCATTGAAAAATTTAAAAAACAAATAAATTGATTTCTATATAGTTTAATTATAAATAGATTTTTCTTAATTATCTAAATAAAATATAATCATTTTCATTACATGTGTTGGAATTATTTTAATTAGTTAAACCCAACGATCATGTTATGTCGCTTTGTCGAGTAAACTTCAGTTTGAATATACAGTTATCTCATCATACGGACGTTATATAATTTACAGGCGCTATTGTAAAAGTTTAACCTAATAATATATTTTTAGTGAAATTTTAAACATTTAAGCGTTTAAAACAATATAATTACGTGAGGTTTTTTGCACGCCTTCGTTAGCTATAACTGCAAATACACTTTTTCTATAACTTTATTTATAGTATGAATTTAAACGGCTATCTTATTTAAATGAAATTTCAGAAAATTTACTAAAATGATAAAACTTATACAACAACAGTGCTGGTATATTAGATAACAATCCGTCTTACAATTTTTGATAAAGAAACCGTGAATTATAACCCTTTGAAACGTCGAATCAACTCAAATTTAGTGATCCCATGCGTTGATAAACAATAGATAAGGTGTAAGAATATGAGCTCAATCGACGACGAAAACTTAAAACCTATGTATTCAGCCCAAAGCATTGAAATGATGTACATATGCCATGCCCACTGTTTCTCTTTGCTTAACATTGCTCTGCATTGGAAGGAATAGCGAGGAATGCATTGTTTTTGATTTCTAAATAGTGTATTCCAGTTTGCATTTAAAAATTACCTTTTTTGTAGCTTCAAAAAAATAATAAAATTAAACTCAAGAGTTACAAAATATTTTATTACAAAACTTGAATACATTGTTTCGAAATATTATGTTGACGCAAATAAAATATACCTTTAAATATATATTTTGCTTAAAACTATCCTTATTGGTATTTAAGGTAATTATCATTTTATAATTAAAATAACTAATTAAATTTTGAAAATACTAAACCATTTATACAAATTACGACAGACTAACATCATAAGATAGCGTGAGATCCTTAATGACATAAAATTATACTTTTCCTCATTGAATTACTAATACCGTAATACTGTGATGGTATTGTTAATTTTCTTTCTGGCAGTTTCGGATGCGCTAAAAAATTAAAAACCAATTCTGACTTTGAGTTAAATAAGCAAAAAATTTTTTGAATCGATTTTAATCCAGTAAACAAAGTTCAATCATGCAAATCTATAAAAAGAGTGTAAAGACAATATTTATCATTTAATACTGACATGATAACTAAATTAATATCGAAACCATTTTTTTCAGGCCTCCGCTGACCAGGCCTTAACATATCTAACCGAAGTCGGCCTTAAATTTTTATGCTATAAAACAATTGCCGGTTATTCAATTTAATATACCAATTTAACAGCTAATGATTTTTATCACAATATATGCAAATTAATTTGCAATTTGGTCACAATTATCTATAAAATTAGCTTATCATAGGCTTTAAATTGTATATATATATTGATATTTAAAAGTTTTAGTAATTTACAAAATCTATTTATTAATGATTTTTAATGGAAACAACACACAGTTGCTGCAATAACTACTTAAAAAAATTTTCTTAATATTTTCTGACAAACCATTTCATTGAGAATTTTAAAAATGTTAGCAATTTTAAATCTTTTAAACTCAAAAATTTTACTTTATTTAATCAGCTAAAATTAACATTGCAAATTAAGAAAATTTGAATTGGTATAACAGTTATTTCAAGTTATCTTACACAACAGTTTCAATTTATTTAGTGGTTAGCAAATGTAAGAATAAAATAAAATTTTGCAATTAAATACAATCTCAAAGAAAATTTTTTCTTAGCAAGTCGTAAACAAACCAAATTCAAGTTTTACATTTTTAAAAGGATAAAAAATAAGTTTTTACACAACAAGCGCAAAATAGTCTAGCATTTTGTAACAAATGACGATCATTTTGTGGAAGTAATTTCTTTTAAAAAGAAAAGAACAAAAAATCCATGATATATTTTCCAATTTAATTCTTTACAAACATTAATACTGTAAAACACTCACAAAAAGTTATTAAAAGTGTTATAATAAGGGAAAAAAAGAAATAAACAGTATCGGACAGACTTGGAGATATATTTGATAGAAGTAAAGGTTTATTAAATGACATCGATGCTAACACTTTGCAGAAATTGATTCCAATAACTGGTTCTTTGACAATGTAAATGATAAAAATGCTATTATTAATAACATTTCAGTTTTGTTTCAGAGCGCAAATGATGTTACTTTTGATGCTAATCTCAAGTATTATTTAAAATAAATATTTAACATTTTTTGCATCTTTAATTTTTATAATCAATAAAATTTAGATCCCATGTTTTGTTAAATGTTGGTTTGTGTTAAACTGTTTATAGTTCTGAATCAAATCTTGCAAATTATAAATTACTCAATATAATAGAAACAAGAATTAAAGAAATTATCTATATTTAGAAAGTTTAATTATTTTTTGCAAACCAGACCCGAACTCAAAACACGTATTCTATTGTATTAATAAACAGCACAAAAACAGTGATCAATAGTGTGATCAAATACTCTCGGTTTCCAATACGTAATCATATTTAACTCTTGGGGTAATGATGTAAAAATGAATCCTTATTAATCGTTATATTTCGCTACTGGATTGACCGAAAATTTAAATGTTCAACAATTGCTTGAAGTGGAATATGAAACTTATAATGACATCATTCAGTTTAACTTTTACGAACGTTACTTGAATCTAAAGTTAGAAAGTATAGGATGTTCTGCGATAGATATGAGTAAGTTATTAAAACTATAATATCTTTAGATAGTTATCGACGTGTTCAATGTTTGATGCATTAATTTCAGCGATATCTGTACAGCCAGTCAACTTCATCGCTGTATTCAATTCGTTATAAAAAATGTCTAACACTGATTGCACTCCATTAGAGCCCTAAAAGAATGGTCAATTTTTTAATGTAAACATTATCTCAATTCAAAACTTTGTGAAATATAGTTTACATCGCAAAACAGTCCATATATTACTGGACGTCCAATAAACACCATTTTTGCGCCCAAAGCTAACGCCTTGAACACCTGATTGCCGGTTCTTATCCCTCCATCAATAAATACAGGAACATGTTTTCCAACGGCACAAACAACTTCGGGTAAAGATTCCAACTTGAAACGCATAAAAAAATTAGCAACAATTAACTGAAAGTCAATAATAGAAATATATATATTAAAAATTAACAAACAGTTGCAGGACTGCCGTCCAGTTGTCTGCCGCCGTGATTCGACACTAAAATAGCGTCAGCGCCATTGTTAACAGCAAGTATCGCGTCCTCAGCGGTCAACACACCCTTCACCACAACGGGTAACTTTGTAACCGTTTTTAACCATTGCAGATCACTCCACGACACATCTGTTGCGCCCTCTAGTGACGTATATTTCTGGTAGTTTTCACCACCTTCTAAATTCTTTTTGTACATTTTAAGTAATTGGTCAAACATTGAAAGATTTTTAGAATTAAACTTTAGACCCCAAATCGGACGATCAATAGTGAGCACGAGTGCTCTGAACCCTAATCTCTCCGCTCTTCTCACTAAATCCAAACTGACATTGCGATCGCGAAATATAAACAATTGAAACCATTTCACTAAATCGGGATTTTTAGCGGCAATGTCTTCCATCATAATCGATGGACCGCAGCTTACAGTCATAACTGTACTATTAAATTGTTTTACGCCTTAAAAATAATATCATTTTTTATCTAAATAAAATTAATGGATAATTTTTATTCGCTTAACTACAACCTTCAGCGGTTTCCAATTCACCATTTGGATGATACAACTGATGCATGGCTGTCGGACTCAAACCGATTGGCATTTTAAACGTGTCACCAAATATATTGACGCTAAGATTAGTTTGCGACACGTTTCCTCTCATTTGTCGCGGTTTTATTCGTAACTGTTCGTAACAGTTAGTATTTGCGTGAAGTGTGACGTTATTTTGCGATCCATTCATCATATAGTCATTTAAAAACGTGTCCATATTATTAATCGCATACATTTCGTAATCATTAACTGAGTATAATTTCATTTTTGCTATTATATAATGTAATTTTAGGATATATTTTAAGAGAAGCCAAATTATCACTAATGTTTATAAATTTTATTACGTTACTTGTATTCGTTACAAAAAACTTATGTTTAACATAACTTAAGTTCTGGTTCATAAGAAGAACAGATATCAATATAATGTATTAAAAGTCTGGCATAAATGATATTTGAGATTAAAAATAGATACGAATATCAAGGATATTATAGTATATATTAATTTATATTTGTTTATATCAGTTTATGTTCACTTTTAAATTTGATTGATTTTGATTTATTTACTTTTGGATTTTACCATGTCTGTCCGCACTAGCTCGACCACTTAATTTAGCACGTATTTCTAATTAGTTAATTTTAACATCTTGAAAGACTTTAGATTAAATATTAAAGCATTTTTTACTTGACTAACGGTAATAGCTTAAATAAAACTATAAAAAGTGAGCTTCCTATGAATATGTAGTACTTGTTTCTGCTATACGCGGTTTCTTTACGTTAAAATCATATTTTTGTAATTGTTTCCTTCCTTTGCTGAGCTGTCGAGTTGGCAGTGCATATAAAACTGTTTACTCGACATAATTATTTATCCCTATATTTATATTTGAGGCCAAAATGATTCAAATTCTATATTACAATTGGTGGTGGCATGAGTATATTGGCGCCGTGACTTCATATACCTATATCTTACAGTATATAGGTTCAATTGTCTAATAACTTTGGTCATATTTTAAGCTTATTTAAGTTATTTTAATGAAAGCTTGGTTTGGTTTGGTTTGCAATTGTTAATCAATGCCATTAACTATATGTTTTCTGTTTAAATTGGTTTGGTTTAGGTTTTATTGTGATTTGGATTGAGTTGAAGAAACTAAATTAAATAATACCACTTACAAACCTTTTACATAAAAAAAGCATAAATTACTTTATTGTATAATAGTCTCATCTTCTAAAGAACATAATTTAAAAATTTTAATTTATTTAGTTAATAGTGAATGATTTCTTATGTCGAATTACCTATTGATTGCGTTAAATCGTCACTAAAATATAAATCGTTAATAATTAAGTATTTTTAAAAAAGTTCATTTAAAATCATGTAAACAGAATAAAAATTTTTGGTATTTAATGGTTTGATTTGAATTAATTTCCATAATAAATTTTTGCAAGTGTTTGGATTGGTTTGGTTTATGATAGTAAATTTAAGGTTTTGTGAAAAATCAAAACATTTGCAGCTTTAATCGTAATACTGTTTGCCTGTTCTGCACTAATCTAACTCGTAGTTTAGTTATGTCCACCCAATCAAAAACTACCTAATGATAATCATTTTGCCATTTCAATCACTAAATAAAAAGTTGAATAATCAGAAAGTATCGTCTCTGAACATTACACAAATGCGAGTCGGATTAGTTTTTCGACAAACTTGCGAACAAACTTTACGAAAAGTTTTTGTTTTAATTGCATTTTTCATACATTAGATGACACTGCTGTGTGATACCAAATAAATATTGGTTGCTAAGCATTACATGTGTATAAAAGGCGTTTCTTTTGATCGCAGCTATTGCTTTGTTATAATCAAGCCGTGTTATTTTGTTTTGTGTGATAACTTTAATTATATATTAGTATTACTGTCATTAGTTACCTACTGTCCATGATTTTTATTCGTGGGAAACAATCGTAAACGATGACACAATTTCGGTATAAATTATTTGCAAATTTCTGTAAGTGAGGCGCGAAATTGATTGTATTTATTTTGTTCAAATATACACTATTTATAAATTTTCATTAAATGTTTACGCTAAAGAAATTTGTTGTGGAAAAGTTTGCGCGAATTTGTGTTATTAGCGTTGGATTTTAAAACAACATTTGGCAAACGTTGTGCGAAAAAAATAGATGAAATAAAATTTGAAAGAGAAAACAACAAAATTCACATTTGACTTGTGTTGTACGTGCGCGACACTGTATATATTTAATTCAACTGCGAAAACAAATTGAGAGTAATTTTTTTCTCGTTGAGAACTAAATATATTATCGTACAAAAGCGAAAAGAAAAAAATAATTGGTTAACGACGACGTAAAACATAGTGATAATTGATTTACTGCCGCTAATGATAACGAAAGAATTACGAAAAGCACTAAAATTATGATAACATTAATAGAGAGATCCACATCTGCCATATCGCTGCTAACTTTATTTCATAGGTATTATTACGCTAATATTTAACACAGTGTTGTAAATAATTTTCTAGTTTTAAAGAACGTTTCATAGAGTTTGCTATCAAAACCCATATTTATTGCGCTCAAAAACGCGCAAATTTGTTAACGATTTTGTTCGGCATTATTATTTTTCTTTTACAGATGACGTGTAAATTAATGAATTAGCGATGATATAAACGGTGCCATTATTTATTCAATTTACGGGTATACGAATTATTTGTAAAAAACGCAAAAACTTGCAATAATTGAAACCAAAAACGAAAACGTTTGCTCGACAGATGTATGTGCCAATAATAATAGGAATTGTGATCGTTTCGTGTTGCGTTAACGTCGTGTTTCTCGAGGCTATAATCAAGTATAAAACGAAATCTGTCGCAATATATTCTCATTTAATATTGTTTTTTATAGATTATCGCCCGGAAGCGGTAATTTGATCACATTCTCGCAGTTCGCGTTTGTTTCGCTCGAGGGCTTTCTCTTCCAATCGCGCTGTTGTCGAAAGCCATCAGTCATACCCATTAGGTAATACAGTACAAGTTTTAACGTAATTCCATTAAATTTAGTTCATTTTTAACTCATGTCTACAGAAAATATCTATGGCTGGTCATACTCTTCTTTCTAGTGAGCGTTTCGAATAACTATGCGCTCAAATTTAACATATCGGTGCCGCTTCATATCATATTTCGTTCGGTATTTATATTAAAACAGTTTTTCCGAGCGCTTACCAATTTTCATTTTTTATTATCTAAAAAAGGGTTCACTTTTGGCGAATTTAATACTAGGCGTGATAATATTAAAGCGTAGCTATTCGTTGTGCAAATACGCGTCAGTGGCCATTATAACCATCGGTATAATAATAGCCACATTGTCGTCGTCGTCGCAAATCAAACCTAATTCGCAAATCGTTGAGTCCAGTCATACCACAATTATTTATTCGGCCAACGACTTCATAATCGGCATATCATTGCTATCGTTCGCATTGATAGCGTCTGCCAGATGTGGTATTTATCAGGAAGTTTTGTTCACCACATTCGGCAAACAGGCTAAAGAGGCGCTCTATTACACCGTATGATATATGATAAGATATTTTTCATTTTTATTAACTTAATAAAACACTAAAAAGTGCAAACATATTGAGAAAAAAGTTTAAGTCTATATTTCTTCATCTCTTCATTTATTCGGATTATTAATGCTTTATTAGTTCTATTTCATTACTGATGTTCTTTAAAACTTTTGCAGTTAATATTTTCTAAGTTTTAAGAGATTAATTTCACTATAATCCGCAAATTTCAATGTCTGATATCTTATCAATGATATATTGCACTCTAACATATATTTATCAACTGCTTTTAATGTAACTGTGATTTGCGTAATGTTATACGTGAATGAGAGCCATCGAAATAGATTTCAGTTTAAAATATTAACCTAATACTGTTAAATTATTAATTAAAATATTGCGAAATTTAAACATTAAAAATTTTTGGAAAACATTATGTAACATTATGATGGATATTTAATCTAAATTTTTTGAATTTTTGTTTTATGCTTTTAACATAAAACATACGGTAAATAATTTATTATATATATATATATTGTTTCGCATTTTAGTCAATTTATGTTGATATGATATGTATAAGGGGAACAGAAAACCCGCTTCTAAATTAGAAGTTCTAATTTATTAATATTGACTACCATATTAGAGTAAGACACTTTAAAATTCATCTAATTGTTTAAAAAATAATGTCTCAATTTTATTTGGACAGCACGTGCTTTCACTTCCCGGTTTCCTATTCTTATTACCCGACATATACTATCAATCGCTCGAATTCAACACATCGGACACACTATCGTCATTGCCATACATTCCTCGTCTGTGGTTCTACCTTCTAATGAACGCGTGTACGCAATACTGTTGCATAATGTCAGTGCTGGTGCTGATGACAGAGTGCACGTCACTAACCGTAACACTGGTGCTCACTATACGAAAGTTTTTGTCGCTAATATTCTCGATCTACTATTTCAACAATCGGTTCACTGTCTATCACTGGTTGGGCACTGCTATGGTATTCGGTGGCACTTTCTTATTTTTGGATTTACCTGTTGTTAACCGACTGATCGAATCCGGTTATAAAAAGGTTGTGACTTCGATTAATCTTAAGCGATACGAAGCTCTGCTCACTAGAAATAGTGTTATCACTGTTGAACCGCGAAGTTATCACATCAACAATCCTAATAACACTTGATTTTTAATTATTTTTTTAGCTAATTTAAATAAAATAATTTTTATGGCGTTATATACTGAACTACATGTACTACAAGTTGTAGTCTACAACCCGGTATTTACAACTATTTATACGAATTTTTAATGTATTATGTTTTATTTTTTAAGAGAATAAAATTTGGGTATTTATTTTATAAAATCAATTAAGAGCTTATGTATAACAGATTTCATTAAAAATATTTTCGCACGTTTGCACTGCGAACCCATTAATGATTTTTATTATGCGCTAAAAACTTGACTTATTATTTAAACGAAGAATTTCAATGTAGTAATTACTAAGGCCTTGAAAATCGTTAGAAAAAAACGCGCAAAATAGTTTATTAATCGATAGAAATAAATGGTCAAATCGTTAGAAAATTCTTTTGAAAAAATCTATTGGTTTGAAATCAAAAAATTTCAAAAAACTTAGGTCATACAAAAACTCAACGGATTTAAATAACAACATTTAGAGCTTTGCGCCTAAACATTCTCCGAAATTTTTTTTAAAAATTTTTTCCCAAGTGAAACCCTTAAAACATTACCCCACTCAAAACTAATCGGATTTTAGCGACAATTTTTAGTATTCTAACGCCAATTCTTTCTATTTAAAAAAAATTGAATTCGTTAGAAATAAATAATATCGTTAGAAATTTTTAAACCGTTAGAATCGTTAATTAAAAATAACATTTTTAGAATTTTTTAAGTTATATAACAACATTAGAATAGTCACCAATACGTTTTTGAATGGTTTTAACAAACCTTTAATTAACGATTTTCAAGGCTTAGTAATTACTAACAGTATTTAGCAAACATTTCAAGAGTGACAAAGAATATGCCTGTATATGTTCAATATTTGTCTATTCGTTACATCATCCGTTATAAGTAGTGAATAAAAAATATTTATATTAAATTGAATCAGGTTTTTGCCAAAAAAATGGATGACTGACTTCACCAAAGCAATTCCATAAATTAACTACAGATTTCATCGGCATTAGCAGTAAGTGCGCAAAAATAGCAAACAATCGAAAAAAATAGTATTTATTTGTTAATATTTTTCGATTCTAAGCTATTATATTCAAGTAAGGATTCATTTATAAGATATGATAGGTAACAAAATTACGCATATTTGAAATGCATTTATTTTTTGCAATTCATATTAACCAAACTTGCAGAGTAAAGGTTGCGCGAAAATATTTAAATTTTATTTTATTTTTCACAATGAAATGTTAAAAACTGCCATCGGGCAAAAATCATTAAAATTTTATTGAGTTATTCAATTTTTATTTAGGTGATTCAACTTTTGAAATCTATTGGGATAGGGGGTAACCCACTCCAGACAACCCCTTACCACTCTGAGACAACCGGCTGATTATACATTTGAAGCACTTATTTTTAGTTTATTATCACATATAAACGAAGAGATGATTCATAATTAATCACTGCAAAAAATATATTTCACTTTTAAAACTAGTTGAATGAATAGATGTTTAATGGTACTAAGAGACTTAAAACTGTAAAATTAAATAAAAACTATGTTTTTGTTATAGTTTCAAAATTAAACTATTCAATAATTGTAAAGATAGGAGATATTTCGTATTTATGGAACGAGAAATTATGTTTTATAGAAATTAATATTTAGCTCACTTTTTTAAAAAAAAGCGGTATTATGGTTTTGACAATGACTGTCTGTCTGTCTGTCCGTCTGTCTGTGATAAGTTTTATAATAAAGGGATTTCACCTATTTCTTTTATTAATAAACTGATTTTTTATATTGGCTGATTCGTGAGAAACTTATATTTTTTTGGTACATAATTATGCATTATCCTAAGAAAAGTGAGCTCTCTATGAATGTTCCGTTCTTGTTTGAGATATTAAGTTGTTTTTTCGCTTCTTAACATTTATTAAAAGTGAAATGCTTTTATTTATTGCTAATTTATTTCGTAATATAAACGAAAATATCATGATTTTTTTATTATAAATATTAAATTTCTAATTTGAACATAAAAATGTGAACGTGGTTTAGAAAATAAATGCCTTTAAAATACATCACAAGATTAATGCACATGTTGTCATTTATTTATTTTTAATAACACTGATGATAATAGCAAATCTTCACATAACCTAATAAACATTTTAATTCGTGCGTTTAATTAAAAAATCCAAATTATTCAGTTTATTGAGAATTTAGCTGTAGTTAACAGTGAAATTGTATACTGAGTTATCAAATTTTAATTCAAAGTATCGATTAATTTTATCTTTTGTTTTCATCATTTCACTATTTGGCAAATAAAATAATCGATATACAATAATGTAATTAGCCTTTTGAATGATTAACCCAACTTATTAAAATTGACTACAAAAATTTTGCTGCAAAACAATTAGAAAAAAAACATTATTTGTGTGTATCACTTCTGTTTTAGTACAGCATAGCAATTATATTTATACAATTAGCAAAATTGATGAGGTCTTTGATCCCAAAAATATATATAAATGCCCCCTTAAATCCCTGCATAATTAAAACCCATTAAGTTTCGAAATACACTTACTTACTAAACTATATACTAATAAACTCTAACATAAAATATTAATTCGATTTAGTGATTGGTTTTTATTTGCAAAGTACGTCCAAAAACCATTGT
>JAQIXJ010002664.1:0-15126 GCA_034700185.1 Phthiracarus laevigatus | reverse complement strand
ACCGCGTTTTTTGTGTTTTATCAGTTTTACTTATAGCATTTCTATGAAATAACAGTTTAGGCAACCATATTCTCAATCCGATTATAATGCTTTACTATTATATATTTTTCTTACATTCATTCATTTGCTAAATTAGTCACCAATTAAAGCGGTAAATAATCTATCTTTTGGTATTTTTCTCACACATGCTATTGTTTCAATAAGATCGTTCACAGTTAAGCAATCAGTAACGATGACTGATTCAATAATAATAATCGTATTTACTTTTATATAAAAATATGCATTTTTTATAGAATAACTTGTTATCGATAGATTTATAATATAATGATTGATATGATTTAAGCCACACTTTTGTCGTACATATTCAACATTTTATATTGTTTGCCATTCAAAAATTTTGTTGATATTATAACCAAACCAACAAAACACATAACAATTACAGTAGACTAGTAAACGTATATCCTAAATGTCGGGTTCGGTTCGGATACAAACTCATCGGGTTAGGGAAGGGTCGGGTTTTAAAACTTTAAACAACAAAATCCGAACCCGAAAAATCCTAATGAATTTGCTAATGAAATTGTTGTAAACAAAAGTAATAACGTTTATAAATATATCGTATTACTATTTTAATCATTTATATGAGTCACATCCTTTATATTGCATTTGACTAAAATTATAAATGAAAAACTAATAATAATATTTTCATACAAGTGCAGACATTGAAAGTATACTACTATTATATTATTATGTCTGATCATAAATGTATCAAACAAAATACATAACTTACGAATTATTAATTAACTTATTAATTAACAATTATTTTAAATTAAAGTGATAAAGTATAAATTATTAAAAATCAGAAAATGAGTGAAATAAATTTAAGTTCGATATCAAAATGCTATTCGTTGGCAGAACATCATTACTGCAAGAAACTAATCGTTCAAAGTTTGTATTACTGAACAAACAATGCGTCAAACTGGCATTGATTTAAAGACTCGTATGTACAAATTGTTTCTAACAAATGATAATGCAAACCTTATCGTTTGATAATAAATAAATTATATTAATGAATTGGTATGATTTTAAAACATATTCAATTAAATAATGTATTTTTACAATATTAAGCATTTTTTAATTAAAATTACTATTCTTTATTTGCATATATACTCTTTGACGAACATTAACTAACAATATAATAAAACTTTTAACCATTATAGAACATTGAGTAAAACGAGAAATTTAAAGTGTGATGTTCACCAATTAAAAAATATGTAACGATGGTATTAACGATTTAAAACGTTGTACAGGCAAAGACGGCGATAAACTGATTGTGAGTTTTTGTTAGCGAAATAAAGCGCTTTAAAATTATTTTTATTTCCCGTCAAATTTTTTGCCTTACAAAAGTGTTTATAAAAGTTTCCAAATTTGCATAATATTAATTAGATCTGTTGATCGTTTGACATATCAATGAAATAACTTGTATTTATATTAATTAATTTAATTCCAACAAAAAATGAAAAAGTTTTAAACACTAGTATTTAATTTTTCTTTACTGCGCACGTTATATAATATGGGTTATTAAAATGGAATATATTTTCGCCCGTTTTTTCATCTGTGTATTCTTCAAAAAAAGCTTTTTTAAAAGTTTTAGTTAAAATTTCTGAATATTTTTCCATAAATTCTTTGTTTTCGGATTCGTTTTTTGCCATCAGATACGATGACCATATATTTAAATAAATCGTTTGGAATACTAAAAAATTTAAATTATTTATAACTAATTAAAATTTAAATAAAAACATTGCAACAAATAATTCATAGAGCAAATAACATTTTTTTGTTTAACATATATGTTTGTTTTAAACCTTTGTTAGAGATTAAGATAGACAACAGACGAGCAGAAAGATATAAACTGTCGAAAACATAAGGTGGATTTTAATTATCCAACTGCAATGAAAATAATTGACCGACTATTAATCACGGAAAAATCTTAATAAGAATGTTTAAGTAATTCTTAAGAATAAACATTGCAAACTAAATCCATTCACATTAGTAAATAAAACTTAACTGTTTTGATAACCATCGTATTGTAATTTGTAACTATATTCAACAATATCATTAAATTCAACAATTAATCCATATTTGTTGAGCAAGTCTATCCATTCTTTATACTGTAAATGTTGTGGAATTATTTTCAATAGAGTTTTGATTTCAATATTACTATGATTTTGTGGCAAATGTCCGGTCACGTCTAAAACAATGGCATTGTGGGCGTAAAACTTGCCACCAGTCGATAGCAAACGGTAAACGTTTTTAATGGCATTGTCCTTATCTATAATCCAATGAAAAACGAAACTCGAGAAAACAAATGAAACTTTTCCTTCGAGTGATTTTATTTCCGGCTTCAGCAGAACCCACTCTACATTAATGTCTTGGCACAAGTATTCAATATTACGGTTACGATTATTAGCATTGGCGTATTCAATCATATCGCGGTTTAAATCGATACCAATAATTTTGTCGCAAACAATTGATTCATTTAAAATGGCAGTTAGTTTCCCGGGACCGCAACCGATATCAACAATTATGTCAATTTTACTATTAGATAAATTTTAAAATGTATTTAAGTGAAATCGAAGTTTTAAACTGGCTAAACAATCTTAATATCATAGCCTACACCGCATATGAACAGACTTTCGAAACAAAATTCAAACTTAACTCAAAATTTCAAAACGATTAACATAGAGAGCCCTCGTAAACCAGTAACTAAACTTTAATTTATCAAATCAAGTTACAATTTACGGTGCAAAGTCTCATTTCCAATAACTTTTAACGACAATTGGAATAATTTGTTTAATCGAGAATACATACTCATTTTTAATGAAATTTTTGATTAATTCCAAATGGTCCCAATAAATCTTGATTAGATGTCGCTCGAAGCCGTTGACATAATCGGTTGCTTTTACATCCATTGTTGTTAATAATTTTGTTATTATTGTTGTTAAAACTAGTAAAACTATTTCTAAAGTTAGAAAAATTTAAAGAAGCTGTTATTTCATTTAAAATGCATTGATGTACAAACTCGTTAATTTTATAGGTCAAAATCGTCAACAATTATTTTTATTCAACTTATTTTGGCAGATTATAAAATTTTCGAACCGCAACGGATTTCGAACCGCAACATTTTATGCATAAAAATTTGGTAAAAGTTTTCACGTTATCTAGCCTTATGATCAATGGTGTAACGCATCTTAAGACGTATTTAGCAATTTTTATGCAAATTTTAGTTGCTATAATATTTTCCTTGTAAATACATCTGTAAGAAAATTTGTAACCGAAAAACATTGAATTAATAGATTAAATAACAGATATGAACTTATATCAACTACCATTTGCATATATCGCAATTAAATTGTTGGCAAACATAATAATTAAAATATACGCCATAAGATGCATCACACCATTGATCATAAAACTTGATAAAGTGAAACCTTTATCTACATTTCTGCATATTATAGATAGTAAATTTATGATACAGTTTGGTGTGCGCATTCTCTGAATAAAAAAAACAATAATAATTGTTTTTTAGCCCATTATTAACGTTACGTATTATTGCTTTTATAATGTTTTTTTGTGCTATAATTTCATAATTTGGCAAAGCATAAGTTTAGGGGGCCCTCCGATCGCAAATATTTTTATATATTTGCATTTCCTGTGCCATACTGTGCTCAGATATAGTCACTTTGAGCTTTTCAAGTGGATTTTTTCTCGATTTCCCCTCCCCACTCCATAAAATTATTATTAAAACGGTCAACAAATGGCCAAAATTGGGTCAAAACTGGGTCAAAATAATCAAAAATAAGATTATAACTTCATTGGAATCTGCCACTATTTGCCTTAAAAAGTGATTTCTAGTTTCAAAATAACATAAAAGGCCGATATACTTGAAAAATTATGCAAAAATGACAAAAATAGAAATACAATGTGAGTGGCACCTGACGCTATTAGCTGTAAAAGAGGAAATTTGTGTTTCAAAATAAACAAAAATCTGGCTAAAACAGGCAAACCTTGGTAGAAATGGCCAAAACTAAAGTTAAAAATTCAGTGGCACCTGCCACAGTTTGGCGGTATTTAAATGATTTTTAGACTCATAATTGTTAAATACTCAGGTTTAAATAGTAAAAATTCATGTTAAAAGAACTAAATATAATTCAAAACTTAAGTGGACTGTCGCTAACGGAGCTTGTATATTGTAGAACACGAAATATTGATATTATTGATATGGCTAGCGAACGAACGGAGTGAGCGAGCGACTAAGTTCTCACTGAACTTAACTTTACAAAGTCAGATATTATGACGGTATCGATCTTGTTTTATTTTAATTATAGCAAAGGGTATATTGAATAATTTTGTTTAAATAAAGTTTTAATTTTTATAGAAGATTATTAGTGAATCAGAGTATTTATAATATTTGTTCTTGTTTATATATTATAATTTATTTTTCAATAAACTAGTTAATTCTTAATTTATTCTGATAGCTCGATTGAATGAATATTTTTTTTAATGTTTAAATTTTATTTTTTATTTCTGAAATGGTTTGTCAAATAAGATTGTTTGTAGTATTATTAGATAGTTCTTGTCATTAACTATTTAATTATAGCCCACATATAAAGTTATGAGTTTGGGCTGACACTAAAAACTCGAATAACCCCAAATTCGAATATTTGATTTTGTGGCCAAAGCGAGCTTAACACTAAGTTTTGACCTACTTTATCCAACTCCCTTTCAATCAGGGAATCCAAATATACTCCCTTTTGATGAATCCGAGCAGTACCCAATTCGACACCCTTTCCGAAAAAACTTATTCTTATGTTTTATTGAACATAATTTATGGTAACTATAGTTCGCATTTCAAATTGTGTCTCATATGTACGTGTCAAATAAGTACTGCTTACGATATTTCTGAGAATAAAGTTTGAAAGTAGCACACTTCACTCTCTGTAATTTTAATTCCCTTGTTCATATGTTAAATTTTAAAGTTGAAAAGTTGTCGCTATTCAAATAGGTTTGAACCCGACCTGACCAGTACCCGACAGGATTGAACCCGAACCCGGCCTGAAACATGAAAAACTTGGAGAGTACCCAACATGAACCAGACCTGATAATCCATCAAAAGCAAATATCAATTATTTATAGCAAAAAATGCCAAATAATTTAAATATTGTAGTAGTTTTACAATTAATAATTGTTATTTAGTCTTAAATAAAATTCTATTTTTAAAAATGGCAAAAGTATTAATAAATTATTGTTCAAGACTTTGTACTTTTTGAAGATGGGTTTTGTAATCAAATTTTTAAAACTTATCCGGACTAGACAAGTTTAAGCCCGACCGGGCAAATGTGGCGGGTATTCGACCTGAACCCGACATTTGGGTACCCGTTTATTAGTTTAATTTAAACATATTATGATTAGAATCAGTTGCAGCTTTAATAACAAATAGTTTTTTGCTATAAAATATATTAAACGTTCAAAAATGCGAAAAGTTTATAACACACTTTTTAAATGATTGACGAATTTTGTTTAAAAACCAACGTCACGTGAAAATAGTGTGAACAAGTTTTTATTGTGATTATTTGTAAACCCGTGCACTGCTTGCTTATCTTAGAGGTTATTTTACCAAGATTAAGGATAACCGATATGATATTTTTTGTTTGCTTTACGTAATCACATAGCTTTCATTAGTTTTCCGCTTATTTATTTAATCAAAGTTAAAGCGAATAATAAAATAATGAAATTAACATTTTTTAGTATATTATTCTGCTAGTATTAAGGAAATCATAAGCAATTTTGGCAAGAATTTTCATGGATATAATCTATGATTTCTTAACAACACAGCGTGTTTTATCAACAGCGAATTGTTGCATTTATAAATAATAAAAAGTATTAATACACACTAATAATGAGCGTTGTCGCGCCCCAGCTTTTCGCCATAAGCTTGACACTATTCAGACCTAAACGTAAAATCAATGTCTTTAGTTTAAAAAATGAAGAAAATTTTGCTGAAACTTTATTTCTGTCAATTAATTATGGGATATAATACTCTGTTTTCAGGCATATATATTTACAAAAAGCGACCACTTGATTGTGCGAAAATATTCTGGGTTTATATAATACTTCCCTATTTTTATAGAGATTTGAAATTTTCTCGATATAATATCCGTATTCATATCTTTATATAACAATTGATAAGAAACAAGAATGAACATTTGTAATTTGTTTTTCGTAGGATTTCGATTAGAAAGTTCAATTTCGTTTTTATTTAATTTTTTTAAACGAATATAGTAAAATAGTAAAATATAATAATTTACGATAGTTTCACAACTGTAAAGATTTAATTAAAATAAAATGTTATTTTTTGTTGCTACTTATAAGGAAACAAAAGTTCGTTAATCAACGATAAAGCTTTCAATAACTAAATAAAAGATAATGTAAAATATCGCACACGAGTTTTGCGTTCAAAAACAACTGCACGTAAAGGCAATGTTATATTTATCGCTTATAGTAACATGTTATATTCGGTAACAGTCAAATTAGGTTACAATTAAAATGTAAAATTAATACAAAATAATTTTATTTTGTGATCAATTGGCACAAAACTGATTAGTATTAAATAATATTTCGTAATCGAATTTTCTATTTTTATTAAAAAACAAAATTAAAACTTTATCAATTTGTTAACTTAATCAGTTTTGTTACGCTATTTGTTGAATCCAGTCGAGGTTCAGAACATGATTAATATTATATCGATTATTGGTGTTCACTGTAATTATATGCATTCATAAATCAATACCTGAGTAGTAGGGGGACATGACCACATACGCGCATGGGCCCATTTCTCCCCCAGATATGTTTTGAAAAACTTTATGAGAGTGGGGGAGTTAGTCCAAAACAAATCACAGTTTAGCGCACTAAGGAATTCTTTTAGGCCCTGCCTGTTCCCTTCTTTTACCCCGTAGATTGTAGCAAGGAGTCATGTACACTAAATTTAAGCTTGTTCTTTTGTACCGTAGGGAATGGTCGAGTTCTTGACTTTAATCTTTTGGTTGAAACGACTTAATATTCTTGGTTTATATAAACTGTATTTAACTTTGGGTTTTATCGCTTATAAATAGTACTTAGGAACCACTATCGCTTGAGGAGAATCATATAAATAAGATTTATAAAAGTCCGTCAAGGTATCAAAATGAAGTTCTATACAAGCTTCTTCTGAAAGCTTCGTCTGTCCGTCTTTACGTTCGCAGTCTCATATAAATAAAAATAATTCACAGATTTTTTATAATAAAAAAAGGATTTGTCATTTTTCCATCTTGGCTTACGAACTTATTTATTTGTCACTTAAACAGATATTAACGTAAACTAAGAAAAGTGAGCTCTCTATGAATGTGTCGTTCTTTTTTTACTTTTGTTTTGATTTCTTTATGAGGTAGCGTAACCATATATCCTTAGTTTTTTGTGCCGCAAGATGGAAAGCTCACCATTTTTGTCCCGTCTTCTTTATAAACACCCCATAGTCTTATCCGTCATTTGACCTAAAAAAATTAAAAGCTGTAGAATATAAGATACATCTTGATTCACGAAAATTATAGTCAGAATTAAAGTACAAAGTCTCTTCCTTTGATATCGTTAAACTTTTTCTTTTTCGTTGTATAACTCATGTCTTGCTTAAGCTTAATCAAATGATGCAATTGCAACACTGGTTCTGTTATACATGTCTAATTTGTCAGTTTTATACTTACAATTAATTAAGACAGACTCATCAGTAAAAACTTGTAAAATTGTAATACTTAAGTTATTCAATCGCACGCAGAGAAAAAAGAAAGAAATATTATTACTACGGCCGCCACAAAAATAACTTAATTACTATGGCATGGCCATGCCTCTTATTTTTTTTGTAGTACCCATATCTCTCTCTAAAATACTTTTTAATATATTCATTGCATTATATTTAATTGCAAGGCTGAATAAGTTTAAACCCCCTCCTCTTATAATACTCTAATTTAACTTGATTTTCCACAGTTTTTGCAAGTTTTTTGTACAAGAAATTACCGAAATCTTTATCGCAGTTTTCAAGAAACTAAATAGCCTTAACCACAAATTTCACAACTTAATACATTTTGCTCCAAATTAACATAATTAAAACAGCAATCTCAAACAATTTCAGCGATTAATAAACTCGGCTTATGAATAATTTTATTTTCGGTTTCTCTCACTTGTATACTTTCTATGTCGTATGCTATAGAAAGTATATGTAGATTGTCTTCAACAAGTAGTTTTTCAAACTCTAATGGTTACAACGTACATCTATGTAAAATCTAGAATTTTCGTGTATTGTTCATAACAGTTTTTACATTTTTGTTTGTCTCAGACTAAGATTTTATTTTCTTTCCAATACTCAACTTCACATTCGGCGCACTTCTTTGTAACTTTACAATTTTTATTTTGAAAATAAATTTCATAGCAAATTTAACCATAGATTACCCTTTCACAAATATTAAATGTGATAAATTTGATGTGGTTTTGCACGCAAATCTCGTAAAACATTGTTGACACGTTTTAGAGCACCTATTCTGTGTGAATTTATTGTTATAGCCAAATTTGCATCGTTTACATTAATACCCACGATCTACGTAGCCAGTTTTAATTTTAATAAAGTTTTTGTTATTGATTTTGTATACAAGAAAAATAGGTTTTCGGTTATCAAACTTACTACTTTAGTAATTTTTTTTCTTCGTATTTAGCCTTCAATTATTAATATTTGATAATTGTTTCTTCGTTAAGTATGAAATATATATAATAACGCATGGTGTTTACTTAATAATTCATGGTTAAGTGAATGAAGTATAATGGAACGGAATTTAGTAAGCTTAATTTAATAGAATGTATTAGTATTGAGGGGAGTAGTTTAGATGATAGGGAGTGCACTGGAGAAAAAAAACAATCATTTAACCATACATATTAAATTTAAGCAGTATTTTGTTTTATTAAATTTGTTGTAGATTTCAATTGTTGTAGAATCGGAATTTTTATTATATAGACGTTTATTTGTGTGATCTAGACCTAATTTGGTATTAATTACAAATATGTGTGTTGTATATATTTATTATTGTTATATATACCTCTATTAATTGCAAATAGTTATTTATATTAGAATAAGTAAAATAACCTTTAGTTTATAATAATTTTAATAAACCTTTTGTGTACTATAAACTTTTTAACATAATTTAACCATAAAAGTATAAATAACATCTATTTTTAATTCGATATCTAATTTTGATGATTCTACTTCAATTTTTATTGTTTCCGATTAAATTATTCTTGTTTCTGCATCTATTTTTGTATCTTTGACCTCTATTTTTGATTTATAGACATCTATTTTTAATATTTAGTCAGCTGTTTTGGAGTCTATTTTTCGACATCTTGTTTGATTTTCGACCTCTATTTTTGATATTTCGACATCTATTTTTGATATGTCAGCATCTATTTTTGTTGCATGACGTCTATTTTTGATATTTAAACCTTTTTTTGATATTTTGACCTCTGATTATAATAATTCGACCTATATTATTGTAGTTTTGAAGTGTGTTTTTTGATAAATGACCTGTGATTTTGTTGTTTGGGCATCAATATTTTTAGTTCCGACATATATTTTTTTGTTTCGATCTCGATTATAAACCCTTGTTTATTTTATTAATTTTTTTGGTAAATTAAGCCATAGATAATGATTGCTGTAAAGCCATCGAAAGACTACAATGTCTGGCTCTAAACAATAATGTTCACTGCAAACGTGAATTATTTTGTTGTAATTTATAACCTATTCTTTGAAATGTTAAAAAAGTACAATAATAAACAAATCTTAAATAATTATTATTTATTTAAAGGATGCAACTAAACTTATATGTATGGAATTTCGAAATAAAAATTGCCGATTAATAAAACTAAAAGTCTTATTTTATGGATCAAAATGAACTTTCAGACACCGAATCAGATAGTCGATTGATAAGTAATATGACATTCACTTTAAGAGAATCAGAAACTCTTATTCAAACGCGTAGATATCAGACCAGTTATTACCAGATCGAGTATCTTAAGTGAAACCAAATAATCAAATTTCTCTCTAAAATTGGCGATGGACAATATGGTTGAATGTGGTTGACAAGTATTCAATTGTTTTATCCTTTAGGAAGAGATAACAAAGTTGACACTATATTAGCGCGTAAAGTGATTTATCTCGATGATTACGCTTGAGGTCTACACAACAATCTGAACGTAATATCGAAAACGACTGCGTTATTATGTGGCAACTGAACAAAAACCTTATTGTTAATGCGCGGCACGTGATTCGAGTCAAAGATTATCCCAATAATCCACTGATCTATGTGTTAATATTTATTGTACTTTTTGAAAAATTGTTGTATGAACTAATAGATAAAAGCGGATATTTGTCGCAGTTTGGAAAGCGGATGTGGTTCGAGCAGACTACCGTTGCCGTGGATTATCTGCAGATAAAAATCGTTCATAGATATATATTACGGAAATATATTGGTTAAGTATACGATGGTTAATGATAACCCAATTTTAGTTAAATTAGCGGATTTAATTAAGCAATATTATACATTATTGTATAGAAATGAACAAAAATATACAAACAAGAATATTTACGTTACGTGTATCTGTTTACTAGTTTAATACAAATGTTATTAACCGTGTTATTAAGAAATAATAGTTTATATCCATGAACATTCATGACAAAATTGCTTATGATTTCCTTAATTCTAGCAAAATAAGATATTAAGAAAAGTTAATTTCATAAGCTTTTATTATTCGCTTTAACTTTGATTAAATAAATAAGCGGAAAACTAATGAAAGCTATGTAATTACTAGAGAGTCAAAAAGATATCATTTGCTACTTTTTTATTGCACGTATTATAAACATATAATTATTATATGAGCTCAAATTACATAGCTTAAAGCCGTTTAAGCTACATTTATAAATGCTAAAGAATGCTAATTTTAATAATAAATGCCATAAAAGCTATAATTGATAATAAATGCTATTTTCCTCGAAATGGAAATTTTGTCGTTTAAATCTGATTAGTTTTTGTTACTCTTTGTCCAAAATATTATTTCAGTACTACCAAAAATTTATAAATAGAGTCAAATAGATATCATTTGCTAGTTTTTTGTTACTCACAATAGAGTAATTCTGACTTAACATAAGCTTAAATTACATAAATCAAAGGTCATTTAACATCATATATAAATGCTATAAAATGCTATTTTTATTCATAAATGCAATAATTACTATTAATTCTATTTTTTGCTATTAATGCAATTTATTATGCAATAATGTATTGCGATTGTTTAATAATCAATTTTCGATTACATAGTCTGACTAATCTAATAAATGGGTCGTGTTTCTTAACAATTGTTTTTAAGATTAAAAGGTTTTGTTTCAAAATTTGGAAATTCTTAATCAACAGATGGTAAAGTATTGTATTGTTGTAATGTTTTGCAATAGAGATAAATGGGGACAAAAAGTTTAATGTTGAAAAACATTTAAAAACAACATTTCATATTAATGCATATTAACGTAATGCCAATAAACAAAAATTTATCAGTATTAAAATTAAGAGAAAATTGACTTTAATACTGATTTATATGAAGCTAAATTTCTGCAGACTGCACCAAATAAATTAAAAAATGAAAAATTCAAAACTTTCTTGGTAAAATGGACAAAAATTTAAATGCCCTCAAATCAAGCAATAAGGAATATTCAAACAAATGAAATATAAGATAATGTAAATAAAATATAGTTATCGATAAAATTTTAAATCTTATATTTTTTATTAAGGTTATAATAAAAATAAGAGAAACTTTAAGTAACGAGTATTTGTGGACTTCTGTTGACGATACAACAGAATGTATGGGAAAATATGTTGTAAACATAATTATTGGAAATTTAAGCGAAATATTAAAACGATATTTGCTTAATACAGCATTTAATTAGTTTAACAATTCGATGACAATTATGCAAACTATTAATGATTTGTTATTAAAACTTTGGCCTAATGGTATTAAATACGATAAAATTTTGTTACTGCTTACAGATCGTGCAAAATATATATGCAAACTTCGAAAAGACATGAAAGTAATGTTTCCTAAATTAATACATTAGAAATGCATGCATTTCATAACATTTCATAACATATTAGAAATAATAATATATTAAAAATAATTTTGTTCACACTGATAAAGTTATATCAAATGTTATGAAAATATTCAAAAAATCACTAAACCGAATACAAAAGTTTAAAGTCTCAGCACCAGATATTCGTTAACCACTAGAACCTGTGATAACAAGATTTGAAAAATGGTTACTCTTTGCTAAATATTACTCTCAAAATTTATCAACTATTATTGAAATTATAAATTTATTTAATTCTATAGAAGCACTTTCTATAAAAAATGCCAAAGTTTGTTTTAATAATCCGAATTTAAAAATTGAGTTTATATTTATTACATCAAACTTTTCCTGTATTATTTATTTTATCAACATTTTAGAAAATAGTGAAGTAACTATTTTTGAAGTATTTGAAACTATTGAAATGTTTCGATCTAAATTATTAGAAATTTCAAATACAAAAATATGAAAAAATATTTATCTTAAATTCAACAAAATCATAGAAGGCAATCCAGGTTTTGAAATTATTAAAGCTCTCACAAGTGTTATCATCGGTTCTGATTTACATAAAGAATTAGATATTAGCTTAGAACGAGAAGAAATTGTTTCTTTTCGATATGATATTGGCACAAATTGTGATGTTGAGAGATTTTTTAGTCAGTTTAAATATGTTTTAAACGAAAAAATGTAGGTTTTCAACTGAAAACTTGTCAAAATAATTCGTTTCTTACGTTATTCTTAATTTTAATACATGATATTTGTTTAAAAACTGTTAATCGCTGTTATATTTCAAAATAAAAATTTTGATTAATTTATTAATGCTATTTTAAGTGCTATTTTGGTGGTTTATAACTGCTATTTATATCGCTATTTTTATACCCTATAAATGCTATTTTTTTCTCTCTAGTTATTGCGTTAAGAAAACAAAAAATATCGTATCTGATATCCTTAAATTTGGTAAAATAACCGCTAAAATAAGTATGCAGTAGAGATGCACATTTAATTCGGTTAAAGTTAAGAGTTATGGTTAATGTTTTTGATGTTAGTCAAAGTTAAAGTTAAGAATTTTATTAACTCAGCAGGTTAAAAAAAATGCGAGTAAACCGGTTAACTCGCAATCAGACATCTTTTATTATATTTTGCTAATGAATTATTAATCACAGTAATATATATTTCGAATAAACTTATTGTGTTAAAATCTTGCATACAAAAGTGAAACTTGTATTCAAAATTATTTGTTTTTACATTTTATTCTAACATTAGTAGTTGGGATTGTTCTACACAATTAATAAATTCATTAATACTCTCTTTAAAATTATTTTCTAATAAAAATTGGTTATTTTATGTTAATAATTGAAAAAATTGAATCATAATTAAGAATTTTAAATGAAAAATTATTTGATAAATAACAAAAATTTGCTTAAGTTAAAAAAATTGAGTTAACTAGAGTTAAATTCTTCTCAACCGGTTAAAGATAAAGTTAAGAAAGTTTTTAGCAGGTCAAAGTTAAAGTTAAAAAATTTCAGGAGTTTAGTTTAATCAAAATTATTAACTTTTGACTTTTGTGCTTCACTAGCAAGCAGTGCACGGGTTTTCAAATAATCACAATAAAAACTTGTTCACACTATTTTCACGTGATGTTGGTTTTTTAATACAAAATTCGTCAATCTTTTAAAAAATGTGTTATAAACTTTTCGCATTTTTAAAACATTTAATATATTTTATAGCAAAATACTATTTGTTATTAAAGCTGCAGCTATTACAAGTCATAACACCTTTAAATTAGTACGGGTAAACGGGTACCCGAATGCCGGGTTCGGGTCGAATTTCCGCCACAATTGTCGGATCGGGCTTAATCTTGTCAGGTCCGGGTTGGTTTTTAAAATTTAATTACAAAACCCGACTTCAAAAAAATACAAAGTATTGAACAAAAGTTTATTAAAACTTTTGCCATTTTTAAAAATAGAATTTTATTTATGAATAAATAACAATTATTAGTTGTAAAACTACTACAATATTTAAATTAGGTGGCATTTTTTGCTATAAATAATTGATATTTGCTTTATATAGATTAACAGGTCTGGTTCATGTCGGGTACTCTCCAAGTTTTTCATGTTTCAAGCCGGGTTCAGGTTCAATCTTTTCGGGTACGGGTCAGGTCGGGTTCAAACCTATCGGGTTCGTGTCTAGTCGTTTTCCGAATTAGCTTTCGATTTACTAGTCTAGTTTAAATGGATTCTTTTAAAAATATAATCCCGGGAATGGGGCGAAGAATGAGTGTTAAGGTTAATAAAATCGGTAATTTTAGTTTGATTAGAGTTTCCTGTGTTTTGCATAATACAATGCGTATTTTGGGTAATCCTTCAAATCAATGGTTATTACTTGTAGGAAAAACAAAGTCGAAACTGTCATATTATCCTATAACACCGATAAATCTACAATTTATGATTCCCTCGCACGTATACATCTTATTTAGTGCTATAATATATAGTAAGACACTCTATTAAGACAACCCTTCATTAAGAGAACTACTATAGCAACACATATACATTCAACACTTTCTATGGCGTGGTGTATGATAGCACAACACTACTTAAGTGTGCACTTATATTATTCATGTAAAAAATCATTATAAAATTATAATGACTTGATCCGACTTTGACAAAAATCTATTTAATTTTTCCAAATTCGAATGCAATAAATTGCAACAAATAAGCATTGAATTAAGATTAAATGTATTTCGTTAAACATTTTCAATGAAGAAACAGTGTCGAAGCCCTTACTCTTTGAACCATATATGAGCTTGCTTTTTGTCTTTACGCGACTGAGTGCGCATAGTGTTTATGCTGACGATATTGAGATCTTAACGAATACACAACGAATTGGAT
>JAQIXJ010002663.1:0-15127 GCA_034700185.1 Phthiracarus laevigatus | reverse complement strand
ACAAAATTTGATTGATAATAAAAGTGGCATATGCCCCTATTTGCAGTAAAAATATGGATTTATAATCTCAAAAAGGTCCCAATATCTAGTCAACATAGTGGAAATTCGGCTAAATTATCAAAAATGATAGTGGCATATGCCACTAATAAACGATAATAAAGTGATTTGTTTTTGATTTCATCTGCCTTTAACTTAATAATTAACTTTTAACAGAAAATATAAAATAATGGGAGCGGGCGAACGAAGAGAGGGAGCTACCATATACGTAGTAATACTTAAATAGCAAAGTCAGATGTTATGACCGTATCGATCTTGTTTAACATTATTTAAAGGTTAAATTATATTATCTTTAACACTGTTCGCATTTTGATATATATTTTTCTAAGTAATCAATTCGATAAATTTGTTGTGATATAAAAAAATTATAGAATAAAATAATAGCCAAAAATCTTTAAGTGATTGGCTCAAACTCTAATATTCACTTGTCTATCACTGGTAACGCTCTTTCTTAGTGCATGGAAAAGTTTCCACACTTCTGAAAGTGGAAGTCTTATTACGATACCACTGAAGGGTTCATTCAAAAATAATTTGTTTTTTGGGGTTTTTATTTTAAATAATAACTTGTTAAAAAAATTATTTACCAGTTTCTGTCCTCCGCGGGTGGGTTAGTTTTATTCGAAACACGAATAATAATGATGGCAGAATTATAATTTTTTCTGAGCTAGAGCTTGAATTTTAGGAGCTTAAGCTTAACAATAGAAGCAATTAAATTGAGCATCAAAAATGGATTGTACTCCTGAGCTTGAGCTTACTTAATTATGAATGGGATTGAGTTTTTCTTTGAGATTTAGTTAAATTATTATTTTAAGTTCACTTTTATTATGAATTTATAATATATTTTTCTATATTCCAAGTTTTTAACTCATAGCTAATATTTTAAAGAATAGGGTAAAATTTTAAATATTCTTTAGATTTACAACAAAATGAATCACATTTGCATTGAATCCAACTGTTGTAGTGAATCATTTGTTGTAAAACTAAATAATTTTTAAAATTATACCCTATTCTTTAAAATGTTACTGTACAACAATATTAGACAAATCTTAAATCATAACTATTAGTTAAGTATCACATACTTTAACTCAAAAAATACAATTAAAAAAAGTTCTTTTTTTAAAAACAAAAATATTTCATTGATGTGATACTGACACGAACTTTTTGTCTTTATTATTGATCGGTTATAGATTTAGCTTGAGCTTACCGTTCCAAGCCCACTAGTTTGTGAACTTTGAGCTTTAAATATAAACTAAACTTTTTATTTGAGCCTTGCATCGAGCTTGAGCTTTCTGCCATCATTAACGAATAGCAAGCAAACGAAATTTTTTGAACAATTAATTGCAGAAATTCTATTTAATTTAGTGCATACTTACGAAGCACAATATTATACCGAACAAATAAACGGAACAGTAAATAATGGGTTAAAAAATCTAGCATTACGTTCAGTCTAAATAAGTGGCTGATTGAGACAAAAATATAATTTAGACGAGTGTTTGTTCATAATAGCGATGTCTGTCAACTTTAATGCTGACGTGTGCTTCATTTCAAACATCATTTCCAGCTCTAATCAGTGAAGCGTCTAATTTAAACTTTGCAATACTAATTAGGGTTCTGATGGGGATGAACATCAAAATAATGCTACAGATCCGCTTACAATCCAATTTATTATCTAATATATTATTATGATTATTATTATTATTACAGTAAATTCTGTTGGCGTTTTATACAAAAGGGACACTTCAAACATATAACCAAATATATACTGTATATATATATTTATACATTTCAAACTGCATGTATATATTCTATGTACAGTATACATATTATGTACTGATATATTGTATGTCGTATAAAAATTTTTACTTATGGAGTGTGTGCTATAAAAGTTGATGTGTATCAAGAATTATTGGTAGACATAGTTTTATACGGTTTTTATGAGTCGTAATTCTATTAAAAGTAATATAATGTGATTGTGTGCTACTATGCGCTACTTGTTTGTCGTTGTGCTGCTGCCTCTCTCTCTCTCTCTCTCACACACATACGGTTTTTCTTCGGGTTTTTCATTTGCCGTATATTTCATGATATGCAATAAATTATAATTGCTTTTCGTTCTACATTTGGCTTTTATCCTCACAAATGATACCGCACTAAATCAATACCAGTTGCAAAAGCTTAATAAACTGCATTGTACTGTACAGCGATATAGCGATCACACTCACTCACACAACACAACGCAACGGCAACTATAATAACACTACCGTTAACTTTTGGCTCCAATTTACCGTAATATCAGATTAATAAAAGCTTCAATTGAGTTTTATTGTGTGCTTAAAAACAATGCCACAGCGCTTTCGATTTCATTTATTAAATTATATTAACTTTTCCCCGTTCTTTTTGAGAAATTGAAAAAAATTTCTAATTATTTTTTGGAAAATTTCTAATTCGGAATAATATTTTTTGTTGTTATTACAGTCAAGTTATGGGTTTATTTTTGGAAATCTAATACACAATAACTATTTATATAATAGCGCGTATAAATAATCGAATACTGAATGGCAAACCTAATTCTTATTCATAAGACATACCATAATGTCTGCGCAATACAGTAATAGTCTCACATATTCGTTATAAAAGTATTTATTGCCGCATATTTAGTTTTGTTTCTGGCTTTTTTTGATGATTATTAGTCTGCTATTAGCTAATTATAATTGTTATACGAGTTCATCGTAATACGGTAGTACGGCATATGGGACAACACTGCGCAATCATAACCATTTACGCTTTAGTGTATTAATACATAGCCAAATAAGTTATATTACTCGATATAAAGGATCACTACTTTGGGGTCACAGCTATAAATTATTGTTGGGCTCAGATCTGGTGAACAGATTATATTTTTATTGGTTCTCTCTCTGATATCGTTAAATATGTTCACATCACCTGCGATAACATATATTTCTATTCCTTTGTTATGAGAGAAGATTTTTTTGTTGGTCATGAACAAAACATTTTTTTTTGTTGATATTATCGGCAAAGAAAAGAAAAAAGATATTCCTCCAAATATATTAATCTTAAAGCAATAATTTAACGCCAAATTAGATTCTCTCTTACTCTCTACCACTCAATAGAAGAGTATGCAAACATTTTTTCGTCTATAGTTGTTATGTTAAATATTCGTTTTTTTTGTTCTCTTTCTACTAAAGTATATCTGTGTCTATAAGTTATATATTCAGGTTATTTCGTTCGGAAAAGAATTTCAGTCAATTATAGTGATAGAGCTAAAACAAGGTACCAAAAAAAACAAGAAGAAGAAGAAGGAGAAGAGGAGAGAACGAAATAGTTATAGTTAGTATTTATGGCTGAGGCAAATGACATGTAATGGAATAGTAGAGAAGAAGCAGCTATGGTTTGAGTGTGTTGCCTAACCATTTCAGACATCGTTTTTTTGCGATGAGTTATGCATACTTTATATAAGTGTATACACATTTATACCGTACATGTATATATATTGTTGCATTTTTATGGACGAAAGGGAGACTCAAATTGGCTTTCGGTACACAAAGAAATAAGCGAAGTAATTGAGTAAAACAGAGCATAACGCTAGAGCGACGTGAAAATAGTTTTCCATATTTTTTTCTGTTGCTGAAGTTCAAGTTTGATTCATGAATCTGATAAATCAAACAAACAAAACTATAGATTCGTTTTTTATTAAAAGAAACTTTTTCATAGCGTACGCAGAGCAACAAAAAAGCTATGTTTCATTCCGATATATGCTCGAGGCTTCAACGGTCTAGAAAAATGCAATAATATATAACTTTTTCGTTCGGTTGAACTAAAATTTGGGATTATATGGATATATCTCTGTTCGAATATTTGATGGCATTTTTTAGACCCAAACGGCGGCTTTGTTTCACTATTTTTCATTTTATTTTCTGTATGGTGTGTTGTGAAGATCGGATATCAAATACGGCGTAAAACAAGCCATGACTAAAGTGCGAAATGAAAAATGCACTCAAGAGTAATGAAAGTCTTGGCCGCGAACTATGGAAAAGAGGGTGTAAATGAGTATTTGGTGGTTTAGAGAGATGATGGCAGTCTAGCAAGTATTGATGCACTGTTTCTCTTGTGGGTGTTTGCTGCGGTTGTTGTTGTTTTAGGGATGGACTCAACACTTGTTTATGCAAAAGAAACAAAAAAAGAATAAGAAGAAAACGCTTACACTCACTCAACTAACACTCGCTCTCACTCTCTTTCTCACTCACTCTCTTCTCTCCCGAATTTTCGTTAACATTACTCCCTGTCAGTGAATCGTGAGTGAAATTTGTCAGTTGGGGATCATAACATTCATAACATTCACTTTTCGCGTTCCGAAGGTTATTCTTCAAAAAATAGGAGTAGTAGTTGTTGTTGCAGTAGTAGTGGATAACTAGTTGGAAACAACAGATTTCTTACTAAATATTATTCCCAAAAACTTATAAGACGTTTTATCTTAAGATATGTGCAGTCAATAAGCCTCTCTCTCTCTCTCTCTCTCTCCCTCTCGAGCGATATTTCCATTTATACAGAATGAAGAGCTCGATGATCCATAAGGGAATTTTATATTTGTGAACAAAACTGAAGAACAGTAATACTAGAATACAATATTTACGATTAGTCTAAGTCTTGTTGTCTCAATGTCTAGTTTGTCGCTGATGGCACTGCCGTATCTCTCTCTCTATGACTATGAGTCCCCAAATTCTGCTCAATTTGCTCGATATCAACGAATCTCATAACTAAAACTTGAGGCTAACATTTTGCGAGCTGTGTTTGCCAACTATTTTTCATGACATTTATTAATGTATGAAATCATTATACGATATCGTTTCGAATCGCAAGCAATTTTCCAAATTAATTTATGCCATTAAGTCGATCGATGTTTTGTTATGATAACTTTAGGCTAAACTTCAATTTTCATGCTCATTTTTGGCAGACGAAACTTTATGAAAACATATTTTCTCAAAATTATAAATACTTTAAATCCAGGGACTGGTAACTTAACATTGGCGACGTATTAATTTTTTTGGGAAAACGTGTAGTTTACAGAAAACATACTTAAAACTAATATTCGAATAACGTATACTTTTAAAAGAAGTAATCAGTTTATTCGTGTTGCAGAAATTTACCGTACATATATGAATACAAGATTAAGGTTCAAAAGTAATCGGCATTCAAATGTTTAATCACACCCTAGTTTTTTAAGTTGAACAATTTGGACAAACCCAACCCTGAAACAGCATGTCTTATAAATTATAAAATGCACTTTTGATTTTTCGTTCGGTCATTCTAAAATTAATTTCTAGCTTTTTAAAAAATCTATAGTAATTTAAGTTCGTAAACATTGTAGTAAATGGGTTTTTTACGTTTACTTATTAAGCTAATTTTTATTAAATTTTATGCTTTAAAACTTAATAGTTTTTAAATGCAAATAAACAATATAATTGTAATTAAATCTGGCCATTGCATAATTTTATAACGCAAGTAACTCTTATAACGATATACACAGCATTACTAAATCCAAAATCAATTCAACACAAATCTTTATTTACAATTTTCTTTTCTTTGAAATGCTAAAGGAGTTGTACATATTATGCAATATGTAATATTATAAATTATGCAATTATTTTTGCTATAAAATAAATTTAAACGTTATTAAAATAATTTTCTACAATACTGTATTACTGTATTTATTCAAATAATTTATTATTTAAAAGAATAAACTCCAATGTAAGATTTATAACACTAGATAAATGTCACCATTCTGTTCTGGTTCGAAGTATTAACCACAAGGAGATTCATGGCCAGAAGCCAAAATTTTCTAGGAAAACTCATTTGATTAAAACGACTATTTTATTAAACCCTGGAATCAGACTCTACGAAGACTTTCCTCTTGGCCATCAAAAATGACACATACAATGAGCTTACACCAGACAATCCAATCATTAATCGACTCGCTTTTTTAATGGAAGGATAAATCAGTATTTTTACCCTTTCGTTGTGAGTCATAAGACGTGAACGAATACAACTACACCACAAATACAATACAAAACACGTACAAATCAAACGAGGAAAAAAATCAGTTTTGCCGTAATTTAATGATTTAGAGAGAGTCATAGCGTCGCGATTCCATGCGATTCCCAAAAACTAAATCTCATTTATCGCTGTTTTTACGCTTAACTCTATTAATGCATTTATTTTACTTTTCGTTGTGTGTGTGTGTATGCGTTTGTCTATTGCTTAATACATACGAAAATTGTACATAGAAACAGGCAATACATTAGAAACACACAGCTAATCAAAACAAATGAATGCACTCCTAATGCGTTGATTTATCCTCCAAAATCCCTCTACCAATGCATGAATAGATGAGATGCTCGCGTAATACAAAGAGGAAAAAAGGCTTTTCTCTTCCAGTTAAAACTTTTTTGGGTAATGCGGGGGAATATTTAGTTTTAACGTTTCATTAAAACTGACACAAAACGACAACCAATAAAACTGTTTTTATGCACGTTTTCCTATTATATTTAATAGTACACACAGTATGTAAAAAATAAGTAAACACGAGCATCAGAGTCATAATGGATTCAAAGTGCATCAATGATTACCAAAAAAAGGTTAAGCCATTCAAAGCAGTTTAATGCTGTAATTTATTTTACTTTTATTTGTCAACTTTAGTTCTTTTTCTATCTCTCTCTTCCTCGTTCTGTATTTATTTTATCAATAAAACACAGCTTTATATATATATACATCTAAGTGGTGAAGGATCTAATCCTAGATAGTAAAAAATTTTCTCCAAATATTATCGAAGGATTACATAAGAAGTAAGCAAAAAATAATAAAGAAGCTCATAATACTAGAAAAGTGTACTCTCAACAGAAATGAAAACATATAATTTTTTTTCTGCTGCACTTTCACTATTCTAGTTTATATACCAATCATATAGCACTCCAAAAAATGTTACACTGAATGAAAAGATAGACGTGAAACGCGATACTCCCAAAACTGCAGTTATAATAGCTGTACAAAGCATTTTTATGGCTATTAATATACGAATTAAAGTATATATAACACACTAGTTTGTCACTGTGCGCTATATATCACCGCATCAGCCATTTAGCAATTAACTCGATTATTATAGACATGAGAAAGCGCTACGCTGTCAAACCAAAACCCTATAGAGGTTTTATGATATAAAGTTTTCTCTCTCACTGTCAAAGCATTTCACTATTTAGTGTGTGATTATGAGTCATATTTCGCCTAATATTAATTTATTATACTCGCAGCCATCAGCTTTGCTGCCGTTCATTACTTCTTTAACGGTCATTTGATTATTACCGCATTATACGTATATATATACGGTATATAAATATTGTTTCGTATACTGAATACAGCATACACTATATATACGGCATTAAGCCGTACATTAGTCATTAGCGCTTATACAGTACTTATGGCCAATGATTTAAGTTTGGAAAAAATGTGTGACAAACTGTTATTGATGGGTGAAGTGCGGGCACGAAAACGTAAAAAATTATAATTTATTACGCATTGTATGTTTATGAAAAGCCAAATTTAATTAACTAGGTATATATTAATGCCAATTACGGCCATTAGGCGTAATACTAGATTTTCGGATGTTAATTAAGTTTAGTGTTGTTCGATGTTTTAGTCCTCTGACATTATCAGTGCGCAAAAATACCGTTTATGAGTGATGGCAGTCGTTGCGTACTCGCAATTAATGCGAAATACGAAACCGATAAAAAAACCTAATAATTGTAATGCAAAAGAAATAAGTCGCTCACGTTTTTTTCGTTACATAATACGGTAATATATTAAAAATGCTACTCTCGAGAGTTGGTGTGCGTTCAATGATTTATAATCGTTGAGCGGACGCGAACCCAAAACATAATTTAGTAGTAATTTAGTATTCGCGGTCAATATTTCGCTTATTTTCCTAATACCCAATATCCGTAGAAATTTTTATATAGCGATTCGGTGTCACATAATTTAATATTTATTGATGATCGCGCCCATTGTCTGTATGCCTGGAAATGCTCGTTCCCTGGTATTACTATCGTAAAGTTGCACTTTCCATGAATATTTTAGTGATAATATGAAGATGGGAGGATGCCTGCTATAAAACCAATTCGCTAAAAGTTAATTCCGAATTTTTGTTCCGCTTCTTACCACGCGCTTTCGTTTGTCTGTTCATTCCATATAGACTAGTAATGCCTTCATTCGCCAAATTGTATTTTACAGAAAATTGTATTTCTTTTTTCTCCCGAAAAAAATTGAAGTATCGGGCAATTCATAACTATAAGCGTGATTATACATTCCAAGTTTCCCCCACCAAAAAATATACTGCATTCAAAAGCTCACAAAGGCATTGTAAATCTTTAAATTATTATTGCACACATAACTACAACACTTGATGGTGCGTTTGCTTTTATCACTCTGTCCTGTTATTTAAGCTTAACGTTTCTTATTTTTAAATTATGTCTATTTTAAATATACGCGAATACTTGTGTACACAATGCCCCGTTGAAATATCGCAACTGCCCGTGTTTTTTCATTTTTTTAATATATGGTGCTATTGATAACACAAAAGAATAGGAGAGAATAAGAAAAGTTTTTATTATTATTGCTTTAAAAAGATGAGCACTTTTCTGTTTAAAACTTTAAGTATTATCTTCAGTAACGTTGAGTTTATGTCTTGAAAACTACCACTTAATGCACTTTTCTTTTATATAGAATTCTTTACGAAAAAATAAACAGTGTATATAAGCAGTTCAGTATTATTGAAAAAATATAATGTATTTTTTCTGCGCTTTTTCTTTCGCTGATATATAATATTGTCATCATCGACTCCAGTGACTGTAATTGAGAGAAAATTATATTTTTGCTGGAAGTGTCAATGTTTTGTGCGTTTGTTGTATTGAGCGTTGGCTTTTATCAAAATTGAATACTGTACACCTTTTTTTGTTTAATGTGCGCATATTTTATTCAAATCGTTTTTTTTGTTGGTAGCGTAGTGTAAATAATTAATTGACATAATTATTAAGTAGGAATATATTAGGATTATATGGTATTAAAGTCTCTCCTTTTTTCTGTGTTTAATTAATTATATGATAATTCTGTTATGCATGTAAATAATATGTTTTGTATATAATACACGCAAATTTTGTAAATAATATATAAATTGTTGTGGTGTTGGTGATGCAAAACAGGCACACAATTTGATTTCAATGTTACGGAAATTTATAGAAAATATCAAGTTCAATCAATATAATAAAATTTTAAACATTTATAATGTTCAAATAAATTTTTATGCCTCACCCATACTAAGAATTTTTTTCTTCCTGACATTTACAATGGAAACCTTTTTTCTTTTATTAGCTGGGTATCAAATTTTACCCGAATCAACAATTTCTTAAACTATTATCTGATACTATGAACACGTATTACTGAAATTGATATCAACTTTTAGAATTTTAGGCAAAGCATATATTATAAATGCTGCATTTTATAAATTTTTATTTCTGAGCAAAGTATGCTATTCATGGGGTTTATACAAACATAATTAAGTCGTTTTTATGCTGGAATAAACAACTGGAATTTCCTTCGCATATATACTCGATAAGCACACAATATCTACGATAATCTTAATTGAAATTACTTAATTTAAAACAAATGGCGAAGAAGCTAATCGTACGAAAATTGTTAATAACATTCACATCATCCGTGATTTCTTCCGCTTTTAAGTTTTTGGATGACTTGATAAGTTATTTCAAATTATATGACTCATTGATTTTGTGTGCCAAAACCTTTCGAAATTGTTTATAATTTTTTTAGCCAAACTTACAGTAATACAGTAATGATCGCAAAATGTAATTAATTAAAACTAATGATCAATTAGGATATACTGTATGTTTGTTTTAGTCAGCAAACAAACAAACAAACTTTGATAAAATTAAGTGGCAATAATTACTAAACGCTTCGATTGTAAAAAATTGTATTCATTTTAATTCAATTATTTCAACGAACAATTAATTAACGTTTACCAGCAAAACAAAATGATTACAAACATAGAATTTTGCCATTAATGTGTTGAAACACGAAAAATTTGTAAATACTGTAAGAAAAGTATTTCCGATAATACCCTGTATATAGATACTGATACGCGTGAAAAAACATTCCCAAAAAAATCATTTAAAAGATTGTCAAATTATTGCTTCAAAATTGTATCGTTTTAATCGAAATTCAAAGTTAATATTTACATAAAATATAACTTTTATAAAAATATTTTGCATCAAAATTTGAATCGAGTCTAAACGCAAAAATTTTACTGTGGTATCCAATGATAACCTCATGGCTACGGTTTTTCTCGCAATTAACTGTTTTGTTTCAAAACAGATAACTTATACCATTATTTATTTACAATTATATAACTTAATATAAATAGTGATTTGTTATACGCTAAACCATAACAAGCATTTCAAAATAAATATAGTCAGCACGCAATCGCTCGCTATTTACATATAATTTTTCGCGTACATAACAGAATCGCGCACATCATATTTCTATTTCACACTACCCGTTACGCTATTTCTTCGCCAGAGTAAATATTATTATTTTTGATGCTTTTGTTTTTGGATGCGTTGAAACAAACGCGTCACAACATATCGCTGGATTTTCTCGCATAACATACCGCTAAAACTTGTGTGTTCTGCGCAATTTTTGCATAAACCGCGGGGTGTTATGCGTTTGCTTTATTAACTTTATCGTAAAAGTATTAGGCAGACACAACAACCACATCGTTTTCCGAAGCTCTATAGTTAATTATACGCCAATCAGTGGTATTTTTCTTAACTTTATGAATGGAAATTTTTTTGTCAGAAAAGTCCCTCTCCTTCTCTCTATTATTTTTGTTGCGTGTTTCGCTGTTTCGCTGCGAGTGATAACTGTTCGAGTAATAAATAAAATTTTTTGGGCGAAACAGGATCGAAAAAAAGAGATCATAAATAAGTATTGTTCATCACTGCGCCATAATATTATTAATGCTCCGCTTATTCTGTGCCCAAAAGTTGAATTTTTATGCGTATATTTTTGCCTATGAATAATCTTTCCGATAATATTATGCAAATCTTCGGAGTTTTTCGCTGATCCGTTCGCATCGTTTCTGACGCGGCATTTTTATCTACATATTAATATCGCACAAAACTCATATACTTTTTCAGTCGGATTTGTAGAGCCGTTAAAATCGCTTTATTTGGTGGCGCATATCACACTAGAATAAAACAATTTCGGGCAAAACTATATAAACATCGATTTGTCATAAGAACGCAATGCTGTGCCACTTATTTGCATTATTTTTCACTCAAAACATCTAAACCATTCCATCATTTTGACAATTATTTTTGTAGTCCAAAACAACATTTTTTATTTTTTTTATTTATGATCCTATTATTTCGCTGAACACATTAACGCCTCTAATATGCGTTTGAATTGGAGATCACTATTATTCGTGTTCCGTTGAAACCGATCGAAATTTGGGTCATTACAATATTTTAAATTTTACTGTAATAAAAAATTCATATTTTCCATTGTAAAATGTATGTTTTATTAAAAAAAATTAATAGATAATTTGACAAATTATGACAATGCCCTGAAATTCGTTACAACATAAATTATAAGTTAACTGAAACAGTAGTTTATTTTCGCAATCACGCGAATTGAATTTTACGACCATATATTACAGCGTGTCTCTCCTCCAAAAAAATTGATGCTAAATAATCTACAGTAATAATAGAAAAATAGCAAAATATGGCAAAAGGAAATATTTGCTCTTATGTGTCTGCTGACATATTTTTATAGATAACTCCTTATCCCAAAGATATTCTCCTTTTTTAGTTCAATGATTTATTACTTAAAACTCAGTCATAAAGATATAGGAAGCAGCGCCGACTTTCTTACTCCGAAAAAGTTCTCCGTTAGACATCACGAGTAATACAGTGGAAAACACAGCACAAACTCCGCAATCAAATGGATGGCTGGCTGTCTTTTTATGTTAAACCCTTTTTAAAGTTATGTAAAGTGCCAAATGATAAATAGCTCGTCAGCTTAGATCACGTTTCGCCAGAATGCGAGAGAAAGAGAAACAGAGAACAAACTTTGTTTTAATTTGATGCTCTAAGAGTTTGGATAGAAGTTTGTTTTAGAAGCTAAACAAACAGCTCTATAGTAAAAGATATTTCAAATACGAAAAGCTATTAGCGGACTTCAAAAAAAATCGATGCTTTAAAAACTAGTTTTACACGAAAATATATTGGAAATGGAACAACAATACATATACAGTATATATACGGTATATTGTTATGTATATATACAGTATACATATATGAGCTAATGATGCAAAACGTCAGCTGAAAACACACGCAACCAAACAAAAAAACAGTCACACTATTTATAATTCCAGCATATATTTGATGCATTATTGTGATTGTATTCTCTATTTCTTTCTTTCTCTCTCTCTTTTTTATTCTCCCGACAGCAGCAGTGAAAAACTGAATTCTCGTTTATTATTGGGTATATAATAGCATAATAGTGATGCTACGCTGCGGTATAAGCGTTAATCAAACATCGAGAAAATAAAGTATCACTAGTTTCCTGGCGATGTGTGTGTGATATACCGTATCGAATGAAAACACTACAGAGAGGAAGTGTTTTCTGCTGCAATATTGTGATAGATTGTCGTAGAGCGTACAGCAAAGCTAGATATCAGATGATACGCCGCTAAAACTGAGGGATAATATCTGTTATGCCCAAAATGCAACAGATTATAGTTCGGGAGCGCGTTCTCCACAGTTTTCCACTGACACCGCACAGTTGGGGATCGAAATCGCGCCCATTAATGACCATTTGCCTCATTCTGTCGAAATGACTTTCGCTGTAATTTTAGTATGACTCAATGAAGAACGGATAACTCGATTATACACAACTTATGGACACATACAGTAGACACACACACACACACTCACTCGCAGATTGCTTGCATGTGCATTCAGGTACTCCCTGTAGTTCATTAAGATTTTATTAGTTTTCTCGTTTCCCAATTATTATAAAACACGCCACCAGTGGTCCAAAACTTTTTTTGTGCTTTTGGTCTATTTTGAGAAAATTGCCAGCGAGAGTAGTATTGCGACACAAATGAAAAACTGAAATCTGTGGGCGAAAGAGAGTTTGCGAGTGTTGTCTATTATTGCATTATTGATTGAAATTACATTTAACGCAGGCGACACTTATTTCTATTGTGCGATTTCTATCAATAAGTGACCATTAAAATAGCAATATCTATCATTATATTAGTGCCAAACACAATTTAGTTAAAATGCCCGTTTTTAAATGTAGGAAAGCAAAGTTGAGTCGCGAAATGCGTTAACAATGCATTCGTTAGTCGCGCATAATTTTATATCGCATTTAAAAATTTCTTTCCGTTTGTTATCGTGTATTGATAACAGTCGCACATTATCCACACGATATAATGGATTTTTTGGATTTGGATTTTGCCTTTTTGTTATCACAATCAGATAAAAACCCAATTCCCGAACTCCCGCATAACTCATCCACACAATTGCTTTAAGTATTGATTCAATACAGTATCTTACAGTTTTTTCCAATTTGATAAGCATCACAGATAAACTTAAAACAATAACAACAAATTTTTGAAGTTAACCATTCTTTTTCTGTATTAATTGGATTAATGATAAAAGTTTCAAACCAAAAGTTTAAACCTAAACTATAGAAACAATTTTGTATTGTCATTGCAAAAAATTAAAATCATTTTTGTACTTTAGTATATAAAGTTTATATTATAAACGTAGGTAATGTTGCATAAAAATATAAATGTAGGAATTGTGTAAATTGAATTTAATTGATTGAATTTAATTAAAGTAGAATATTTCTACAATTTAGAAAAATAACCGAAATATTGGAACATAGGATAAACTATTAAATAAATATAGTTTAAGTTATATTTATCAGTGATGTGGACGCCAATCCAGAATAGTTCACACAAATGTTAAGCATAGTAGTCAGACTGTGGGCGTGGCATATTTATAACGTTTCTCTGCATTAGTGGATTAGAGAGCACATGTATGATATTTATTTTACAGTTTTATAAGTTTTTAAAATCTCTCTCTCTCTCTCTCTCTCTCTCTCTCTCTCTCTCTCTGCAAATTGTAACTTTTATAAAAAATATAATTATTTATTTACAATAAAAAAATATAATTTACAAATTATGGCCATATTTTAAGGAAGGAGTAAATAGAAAAGAAATTCAAAGAATCTTTTAATCTTAAAGAATAATTTGTTTAGGTGTACAAGTGCAGTCCTCAAATACTTTCAAAAAATTTTACCCTTGTAAAGTGATTTTAATTTGCAAGAATTTTAAATTAATGTCCCCATAATTTTAAAATTTTAATTTTTAGATGATATTTATGCAATATACTGTATTGTAGACAATATTAATTTACTCTATGTAAAATATTTTGTGTACATTACAATCAAATTATGTATATTCAAAATTAAAAGCAAAATTACCTGAACATTAAATAATTTTTGTTATATTGGTAAATAAATGATAAAAATTTAACAAAAACAAGTGATTGTTATAAAAAATTAATATATATTGTAATTTAGTCTGAATTAATTCTCAAAAGTTGTTGATTGATTTACTTTTGCAAATCACTGTAATCAAAGAATTCCTTGTAAACAATAAAAAAAAATTTCAAAAATTTACATTTATACTCAAGAATATTTTAGTACTTAGTTATCTGAAAAATATAGCCTTATTAGTATAGTAAAAACTAAAACTAACATTATAATGCGCTCACTTCGATTCTAATATTTTATTAACCCAATAGATTTGGGAATTTGAAATTAATAGCATTTACGTTTAACAAAATACTAATTCTATTGTTGCCTATCATTTTTGTAATAGCATTATATTTATTATGAATAGCATTAAAACAATTTA
>JAQIXJ010002662.1:0-15127 GCA_034700185.1 Phthiracarus laevigatus | reverse complement strand
AATTATGTATTTATTTTCTTGCGCACTCTTCGGAAAAGGACCCAAAATATCAATCCCAACCATGTCGAACGGTTCACATAAAGTGATCGGTTAGAAGAGTCCTTCTTTTTTCAATGGGGGAGCTTTCCTTGATTGGCAACTCCTACAGGTTTTCACATACTCCTTTACGTCGGAATTCATTGTCGGCCAGTAAAATCTTGTCTTTATTTTCTCCATTGTCTTATAAATTCCTAAATGAGCTCCCAGGAGATCATCGTGGTACCCATACAGTATCTCACCAACCAAACATTTTGGAACACATAGCAACAGTTTAGTCTTATCGTTCTCAACTGCTTCCTTGAACAGAATCTCATCAATTATTGTGAATTCCTGTGAATTCTCGTGAAGTCCGAAACTGCTGCTATTTATTTCATCAATTATGCCTCCAAAAAGCTCATCCGTTCTCTGTTTCACCTTCACTCCTAATGTTTGGTCAATCGAAATATTCAAACACACATCCTTGCCTGCGAGGCAATGTTCCGAAGGATAACTTGTTAAACAATCCGCATCTTTAAGCGTTTTTCCTGAACGATATATAATCTCGTAGTCGTATTCCATGAGTTCCAGTGAGTATCTCATCAAACGTGGCGGAAGCTTTGATTTCGACTTTAACCAGACAAACTACAATGATCTGTCTCTATTATAAAATGATCATCACCCAAATATTGCTTGAACTTCTTAATCGCGTCGACAATTGCCAAGCATTCCTTTTCGCTAATCGAATATTTGCGTTCGTGTATATTCATTGTCCGGCTATGATAAGCGATCGGATGAAATCCATCCGTTTCTTTTTGCAAAAGAACTCCTGCGACTGCATAACCACACGCATCGGTTAGCAACTTTTTAGGCTTCGAGGGATCAAAATGTTCCAGAACAGGATACTCCATCAAGCGATTCTTCAATTACATTCACCAAATACATGTTCATACATAACCGGTCTACAATATATATGAAATCCAGACATGGATAGGATATGTGTGACCACTAAATCGGTCACAAGAAAAAAGCGCGTGTATGGATTTTACTCATATTTTTCACAAACGTACACCCGTAACCGTTCTGCAACATATATAAAAATCAAATATGGATAGTATGTGTGACCACTAAATCGGTCACAAGAATAAAGCGCGTGTATGGATTTTCCTCATATTTTTCACGAACGTACACCCATAACTGTTCTGCAACATATATAAAAATCAGATTTGGACAATATGTACAATAGTTTTTTAAATTTATAGCATCTAAGTTCAATATATTGTTGTAAAACAAAATTTAAACGAACAAAAAATCCATAAAATCAAAAAAATTGAAAAAAATTTAAAAATTTGAAAAAATTGAAAAAATTTAAAAATTTAAAAATTTGAAAAAATTGAAAAATTAAAAAAAATTGAAAAAAATTAAAAAAAAATTTAAAAAATTGAAAATTTAAAAAAAATTGAAAAAAGTTGAAAAAATTGAAAAAAGTTGAAAAAATTGAAAAAATTAAAAAAATTAAAAATTGAAAAAGATTCCTATAATTTTTTAAAAAAGCCTCCAACAATTTTTTATAAAAGACTCCTATAATTTTTTAAAAAAGCCTCCTACAATTTTTTAAAAAAGCCTCCTACAATTTTTTAAAAAAGCCTCCTATCAAAAAGTCCACAGACAGACAGACAGACAGACACACGGACATGTCAAATCCAATAGCTCGACTTTTTCAAAGTGAGCTAAAAATTGAAAAATAATTTAAAAAAATTAAAAATTAAAGTCAAAAACACTAAAATCTTTTTTAAAAAAATTAAAAATAACTAAAAATTAAAAATAACTAAAAATTATAAAACTAAACAATAATTATAATATTTACTTAGATTCTAATCGCAAAACCAATTTCCCCAAGTCTCCAATGTGTAACAACTGACGTTGAATTGTAAAGAGAACTTGTATCGACTAATATATCAAAGTTCTACCCCTGTTTGTTAAGACAGTTAGGAAAAATCTATATGGTAAAGGTCCAACCACGAAGATTCATAAGCTTTTGTTACCAGTAGGCACCCAGGTAGAATAAAACACAGTACTGTATTGTAATTATGGATAATGACTTATCAACATTTGATATTAATTCATTCAAGTCTCCACAGTTGTAAAATAGACGTTTTTTGAGATATACCGTGGTATGACTTATGCTTAAGACTTTCCATTGTGTCCATAAACCACACTTAGAACAATGCACATTTTGTATGAACTAATCGCCACACCTCTTCTTCCGAGTCACCAGTCGCCAACTTGACGATTTTTGTGAGATAAAGGGGTTATTTCTGTCCTTAAGACACATCATATGGTAGGTTAGTAATACTGTAAGTATCGTTCATTTACTAGAATCTAATCGCCATGACCCTTCCTCGAAGTCTAAAAGAGGGATGTGGGACGATTGTTGAGAGATAGTGATTATATCGGAAATTTGAGTTTTGTAAAAAAATTATAAAAATTATTTATTGTTTTTACACCTGTTTCATTTAGGTGTTGAAAATTTTTTAAAGTACTACCCTAACAATTGAGATTAACAAATGAATTGTTTAAAAAAATAAAAATTCTGATTTCGTTATCAGATAAATTTAAGTAAATTGAATGTATAATATCTGATTTTTATCTCTATTTTTACCATGAATCACAAAACAATTATCCAAAGAAGAATAACGTTAAATTAAAGACAAGGAACGAAAAAGGAAAAATCGTAAATTTTTAGATTTAAAATGTAAAGAAAATGAACAAAAAAGGGAATATAGGAATAACAGAAATAATGATGAATGGAAACAAAAAGGAAAGAATTAATTGATGAGAATGGCAAGATGTAATGAAGATTGTCGTGCACAAGAACAACAAAGAAGGGTTCCGATTTGTTTTTTGAAGGATCTATGAAAACAATTTGGCATTAAAGGAAATGTTGTAAATGTACCAGTTTCTGTTGACACATCAGTAAGTATTTTGCCACGATCTTTCGAAAACCCGTTTACTGTTCAGTTAAAACTTAAAATAAAACTTTGCTATCAAACCCATTATATGTATGAAACTGTAAGACCAGCTGCTTGTTTACATGACGCTAAACATCTAGTCAACACACTGTTGTAAAAACTTGAAATTATTAATATATCCGAAACTTGGTTAGATCAGCATACCGAACAAATCGAAAATTTTATTGTATTAGTTGAAGACAAACCCATTAATGAATATAACAATAAATGTACAGATGGAATAACACCGTTAATAACCCAAAATGATACAATAGACGAATGAATCGAGAAAGAAGTCGATGAAAACAATGTTAAAACAAATGATACTCTATGGTGTAATAATAACTTTCGCAAACTATTTCATTTGCTCCGGGTGAAAGAAAGTATCCATTATCATTTTTACGTGACAAATATGCAGAAGAGTTATCGTTTCCGAACATCTATTGTGGAATACCTCGAAAAAATTCAAACGTGAGTTATACTAATATTTGTAAGTTGGAGTTTTGGCACAGTGATCGAAGAAGTTGTTATGTTGGTAAGCTATTTTTTATGTTCAATAAGGAATTTAGTTGATTTGGTTAAATAAATCAAATCTGTATTGATTGGCCTTTCATAACTTCAAGCCTGCCATTGTTTTATTTCAAAATAGTTAGTGTTTAGATGTCGATAACTCATAGTTAACCCAGTTCTTAAGCTTGGTTAAAGTCGACTTGGTTGAGGGAAAATCTAACTCGTTTTTGTTAAATTTATTTATTTAGATTTATGTGCATTTTTGATAATTCAAATTATTTTGTCTTTACTATTTTGTTTATTAATAAAACTCTATGAAAGTGTAGTTTTTGGCATCAAGGGAAAGGGGATATTGGGAATCGGGAGAGTGATAGGGACAGTTTAAGATCGGGGAACTGTTTGAGAATGGCTAACGGGTGGTATCACAGGAACTGGGAGATTGGAAATAAGGAATATGGAGAGGGATAGGGACAGGTTGGGATTGGAGAGCTGTTTGCATATGACTACCGGAAGGGATCATGGGAATTGGGAGATTGGTAATAGTGTATAGGGAGAGGTATAGGGATATGTTTAGGTTAGGAATAAAAGTGAGCTCTTTATGAATGTGTCGTTCTTGTTATTTGAATTATTTTTGTCAAAATCCAATTGTCAAGAATGAATTGAAATTTCAATGAAATTCATTGAAGAACTTATAATAACGAAACAAAATTTTACTAAAAAATAATAAGTTATGTTTATTTTTTGTAAATCTAGTAGGCCAAAAGCTTTAGAAAACATAAATTGAAAATTAAACTTTTACTTTGTTTTTATCCTTGTATAAATGGAAGTTCAATCTTAAGTTTTGAATAAATTTAAAAACAAAATTAATTGAAATAGTAATCCTACATCTAATAAGAAAAAACCATATATCATTAAGTACTGATTGTTTATATTATGTATATAAAAGATTGACAATTTTTTAAAAATAATTAATAAGAATCATTAAGTAAACTATTTTTATATTATATATTTTTGACCAACGATTTTATTTTGATAAATAAGATATCATAAATTATTTTTAATTAAATAGTTTAATTTACATTTAATTATCAATCTAAAATTTCAATTGTATTTAACTTTTGCATATTGCAAAAAAACGTTAAGATTTTATTAACTTTTGCTTCTACCCTAAAAGCTAAATAACAGAAATTTAAACAACTATTTCTAAAGTTATTTTATAAAAACTGTAAATCAATATAGAATTAACGCTTTAGTTGTATAGTTAAAATAAATACGTATTGTAAATGGATCAAAAAACGTCGGACATTAAGCCCTTTCTCATCAAACTATTTCTGCAATATCGTTTGACAAAATCTGTGTTCGCGAAATATAAAAGTAACATTTTAGTGATTGTAACAATAACAATTTAAGTTCCATTAATTAATAATAATAAGTTTAGTTTAATTGTGAGCTTAATGAAAAGACGAGTCCAGATTTACATTGAAAAAATAGTAATAAAATGTATTTAAATTTCATTTAAAAAATTATTTTCATATATCATTTTTCTATTAAAACATAAAAAACTTGTAATTTGAGAATTTTTAGTTAAATAGATTTGGTCAAAAATCTTAATTTTGCTGAATTTTACATAAATGACAAATTATTTAGATAAACGTCATATTGGATCTGCCAAATTTGACTTTTATTTGCTTATTAGTAGTGATAAAACAATCAGATGCATGTTTAAAAGTCATATTTTTAATTAAAACTAAAGTTTCCTGAACCTCTAGTAACATAAATCAGAAATTAATTTCTATAATTTGGATTTTAGAGGCAACTGCTTTTAATGTTGGTAATTTACATACTACTATGGCATGTGCCGACATTGTAACTTTTATAAACTACTTTCGTTATTTAAACAAGCTTGTAATAACTTAAATGAAAAGATTAAACTCGGATCATGTTACATTTACTTGAACAAAATATTATAAATTACTATATGCGAGATTGTACCAAACTATTAAAGGTGTGTTACAGAGATTTAATAGTAATTTTTATTAAAATATTTAACTTACAATTTGAAATTTATTTTACCATATTAATTAGTGTTTCCTTTCAACTTTAAAAATTGTTTGTTTTTATATTATTTTTTCTTTTGATTGAAGAAAAAAACTTTATTAAAAATTTTTACATTTTCTCGTTTTATTTAATGAACATTTGTTATTTACATGTGACTCAAAAAAACTAAAAAATAATTCATTTGAATTTCTTTGACGTTATTTAAAATCGAAAAACTAAATGTAAAGAAAAGAAAATTAAATATAAATACAAAAAAGTGAAGAATTAGATAAAATTTAAGTAACAACATATAATTTGAAACTGCAAACTTAAATTTTAAGTTGATTTTAGTATTATTTTACAAAGTTTGATAACAAATATTTTGCGCAACTATAGATACTGCAGTAGTGTTGTTTCTTTTATAATTTTTTCGTTTTATTTGCATTTTTAAATTAATTTTTCAAAAGTTTTTTGCCAATTGATTTATTACATTTAGCATTTAATTTAAATTTTATCATAAACTCATTTTTAATTCAAATTGCCTATTGACAAATAAATATTAAATATCCTATTTATTCAGAACGTTTTATTTAAATAAAAGTTATGATTACGAAAACCTATATTATAATTTAACCAAAATATTCAATACATTTTCATAATTTGTATTTAAATATACTTTTTTTATTACATAATTTTATCTTCCACTAAGATTTTTATGATGTGAAGTAACATTGAAATTTTATTTTATTTTCTTATATGTTATGACTTAATAATAATTGTACCAATTTAATTGTGATTCTGAAATAAAATGACACCATTTCTTTAATTCGTTTACATTGTTTAAATTTAACAATTTTTTCTTTCGGATTGGCTTTAAATTATTTAAGATCTGCTGGATGTATACGGTTGTCTAACCTTTAAAAGAATGAAAAAGCAATCAAATCGTTTTCAAACTACAAGATTATCTAATAAACTCGAAAAAATATTTGAATATTTAACTGTTTTTAAATTAAAACAAAAAGTAATTAAGTTTGAATAATCGGGGGGGGGGTTATCTTGAAATGTGGTTTATTTAATTGCCAAAACCCTTGATCTAAATTTAATCATTAATAAGTTCTATTACCAAAGCAAATTAATATCATGATTAATTTTACTGTTTTAATTTTTAAACTTTTTAACAATTTTACAATATTAATTTATTTCATTTTTAAAAACTAAGCAGTATTGTTTAAAAACAAGATCGTTACGGTTATAGTATCTGCCTTTGTAATTCTTGTTTAGATCCCTCTCTAATCGATTGCTCATATAAGTATTTTATTGAATCCAGATTCCAATAATTTTGACTAAATATTCATTATTGTATATGTTATTTATATAAAATCTGAAACTCAAGGTTCAGATTTTTTGTTTTGCATTTTTGACTTACTATTTAGATGGAATTATAGTAAAAATGAAACCAAAATGGGTAACAAATAACATATATTCCAATATAAGCAATTTAAGTAGATGATCGTATTATTAATTATATTAAAACGCGTCTTATGGATTTATAAGAACAGACTTGATGTTATCCCGTCAAGATATGAACGGTTTTTGAAAAACATACACTTAACACTTACTGAAGTACTATTTGCAACATTATTTGCAAATTTAATAATTTTTTTATAATGAATACATATTTATATTGAATTTGTATAGAAATTTTAGAATAAATGCATTTACTTTAAGCCAAAAAATTAATAATACGGTTGCTAAGATTTTTATTAATTTACGTTTAAACAAACATTATTTTTAATTATTAGTACACACTAGACATACGGACAGATAGAATGCGCAAATTCAAAGATCTTAAATTTTGTAGTCAGTAAAAAACGACTTATAATAGTGTATCCAAAATCTTAATAGAAAAACAAAATATAGTTAAGTTATTAAATACTTTATTGTTTAATTTGAATTTCTGAATATAATAACTTTCATACTTACAGATTTAAATCTAAGCAATGCTGTGTGCATTTAAAAATATTTACTAATGATTTTAATTTGTTTATAGTAAGCTAAAGGATTTTAAAATGAACTCAAATAAACTCTAGTGAAAACTATTGTTGTTTTCACTTTCGACACAAATAACTTTTGCTAACTTACAAGACATTTATCTGCTGTTTTACATTCTTTATTGATAAAGTGATGTTACATTTTCTGCATGCGTTTGATAGACTTAATCGGAAGTCACATAATACATATTGACTATAAAGTATTGTTGTTATACTTTAAGAATTTAAGTTATATTGTCTTTTACTTTTTCTTTTTGTTTTATGTTAAATTTTACTTGTATTTTACTTCTGCTTCAGGCGAAAGTGAAATTTATTTCACTTTTGTTTTTAGTACAACTTTTAAAAGCAAAAGTCAAATAATTTTTGCAATATTGATTTCAATTATATTTTGCTTTTTCAATCAATAAAATTTTTTATTTCGTTTTTATTTAAATATAATATACTTTATTATAGGAAAATACATTGAATAAGTTTTTCGAAAATTGATAAATTTACAGTTCAAAATTAAATCAATGTCATTTATGAATGACAGTATTTTGAAAGTATAAGTGAATGTTGTTAATTTTTTTACTATATTTGGCTTTGATGTAAAACGGATATATTTTTAAAAAAAATTTCAACTTTTAATTTTGGTTTTAGTTTTACTTCTTATTGGATTATGCAGAAAGTTGTATATAAACTAGTATATTTCTGTCATAAGTAGACATTGACTTATCAAAAAGTGATCGATGTGAAAGTGACCTTCTTGCTTTCTTAGTTATTTAACTACATTTTTAAAATTTCATAGATAAATATATTACAAGATTTAGAACAATATTAAAATTTTTACAACTTTTAATATTGTGCAATCATATTTTTTAATTTGCGGAATAATTTAGTTTATTCTATAATCAATGTTAATTTTTCCCTTAATGATATCTTGATTCAAAATTTTTTCGAACAATATTTGTTATTATGAAAGTTTTACTGAGCCGGTTAAAACAAGATAATTAGTTCTATTGGCGTGAAATAAATTCATTTATTCATTATTCATTAAATTAATGCTTATTTCGATTAAATTAAATTATATTTTAATAAATGTGATTTATAAAGTTCATTCTACTATTAAAATTGGATTATATTTCATTTAATCCAATTTTAATTAAACATTTAATTTCTTTTAAATTTTTCTCTTCCATATACAAGTTTTAATTAATAATTTATTTTAATAATTTTGAAAATATAATTATCTCTAATTGAATTTTAGTTAAAATGGTATGTTTTTACTAGTGTTGTTTCGCTTTTTGTGAAATAAAAGCAAGACATGAAATTTCGGCTTTTACTTTTGCTTGAAGTAAAAGTAAAATACAAGAGAAATGAAAATAATTCTTAAACGCGAAAGCGAAATACAAGTGAAATTAAAAATTTTTTTAAAAGTAAAAGCAAAATCCAATTGAAATCAATATTGCCAAAAGACATATTATTTGACTTTTACTTTTAAAAATTGTATTAAAAAGCGAAATAAAAAAGTAAATGTAAAATATATATTTTAATTTCACTTTTGCTTTCAGCAAAAGTAAAATACAAGCAAAATTAAAAATTCTAATAAGAGAAAAAACAAAATACAAGCAAAATTAAACTTTCTAATAAAAGCAAAAGTAAAATACAAGTAAAATTAAAAATAAAACAAAAAGAAAAAGCAAAAAACATACTATATCAAAATAAAACACAAAAGCAAAAGTAAAAGAAAAGCAAAACTAAAATTTGAAAGTTAAACAACACTAGTTGTAAGTAATTTTAATTATTAGTTAATTTATTAGTTTGAATATGAAGTTTTTGTGCTAAAAAAACTTTGATACGTTGATACGTAAGTAGAAACATCCAATAATTTAATTTTCGAAAGAACCTCGTCAATAATGGTGTTACATTAACCTAAGGAAAAATAATTTTCATTTTTATTAAAGTAAAAAAAACCATTAATTAACATAAGAGTGCGAGAAGTGGACAGACAAAATAGTCAAATTCATATATCTGCTAAATTGCTTTAAGATAAACAAGGCTACAATCGTCAAAATATATCTAAAAACGTTTAATATAATTACGTTATGTCTCGAACCAAATTTTGACTTAAATATGAAACTATAGTTACAGATCACATATTGACCATCATTTGATATTTATGACATTATTTTTTGTCTTTTTTAACCTAAAAATACAAGTATTATATATGAAATGAGTTTAATTCCTTTTATTAAAAAAATTTATCTCTAAAGTCAGTTTATTAAAGTAAATATCAAAATCTTTGAATTACTATAAGATTGCAGATCGAATGGCTAGCAGACAGACGTACTGACATAGTTAAATCCATATATCTGTCAAAGTCAGATATAAAATTAATTTGTTTAACTTTTAACTATTGCGCATCACAAAATAATATAAATTTATTTTGGTTACAAAAAGAGATCGAGGATACAAGATATGATACAGTAACCATGATAGTGCTAAAGGAAAAAAAATTAAAAAAGATTAGTAAAGTAACCAAACAGATATGATTCTTATACATAATCATCAAAACGGCGTTCCAACGTTTTGTTTCCTAACAAATCTTGCCTCGACAATCTCTATTACAAAACGTGTTACAATTATTATAGCAATAAATAAAGATGTCAAACAAACAACATAATCAAACAACCATAGATTACATTTACCTTTTGACTATTTTATTTTTTACAAAATTAAGTTAACAGTTGACTCGATATTTCTTTATTAACTACAAAAGGCTATTTATGAGACCTATGCCAAACCTTAATAACATTTAGTTGTGAAAATTATAATTAACACAAAACATACAAATGGAAAGTAACTTATTTGTTAATTCTCTAATTTGGTTATCACTTACAGAATTAGAAAGCGACATGATCAGAAAGAATGAATTATTAAGTTTTATTCTCAGTTATCTTAAGCAACAAAGTTATGGCGTAATTAATTTATTTGATGGTAACACAAATAAAATTGAGACAAAGTGCACAGATCTATATGGCAGTTACAAAACTTGTTACGAAAATTCAATAAACTTTAACCAATTACTCCAAATTGGTAGATATGAACTGGAATATAGTGAATGCTAACAAATAGGTAAAGGAGGTATAGGTCAAGTTTATAAAGCTAAAAATAAATTAGACAATAAGTATTACGCGCTTAAGAGTATTAGAGTTATGAGTTTGTAATATAATATATAGTTTTTAATATTTAAACGAATTAAATATTCATTCAAGTTTATGAAATTTTAGCTAATATTGACGAAGACATGAATAAGTCATTAAACGAAATTAATATTTGGTCAAAACTTGAAAGCGAATAATTGATCAATACAAGTGCGCGTGGTTTGAGAATGTTGTCAATAAGTATAATTACGCGTACGATGATGACGATAGTAATGCAAACTTTTCTCCGGGTAATTTCAAGTATATGCCCAATCGAAAGTCTACTTATTTTAATGGAATTATGCGAAACCACTTTAGATAAAATAACCCAAGAAATTAGTAATGAATTGAATCAAAGCGAACGTTATGGTATGACTGCTGTCGGCTTTTATGTTAAGTGTCAATTATTTTTAGAAATAGTGTATGCTGTAAATTATCTTCATTCGTTGAATCCCCCTTTAATACATAGAGACATAAAACCGCAAATTATTCTCATTAAACAGCATTCAAATGGCAATAGGTTTGTTATGATCTCTGATTTCGGTTTATCAACGACTCATGAGCAGACTTCGATGACACTCATCGAAAATCGATAAAATAGAATTTTATAAGTATGTTATTTATTTTTTATTGCTTTGTTGAAAATATAAAAATTAGTGTATAATTTGTTATCATTACCACTATTTTTGTAATAAGCGTGTTTAAAGACAACTGCAACAAAATTTTGATCTAATAACTTGCTTATTCTTAAGAATTAGTTTTGTTTAAGTTATTAGTTTATTAGTTAATCTATAAGATAAGATAAAATTAAAATGCAATCTAAATGAAAAAAAAATTAAAACTGACATACAAACATATAAAAAGCTTATTGAAAAATGTTAAATATACGTACGAAAAAATTATCTACTTTGAAAAAAACTTCATTATCATTATCTTCACTTTGTCATAATCATAAATTATTCTTTTTTTTGGTAAACAGCTTATGATTTACTGTTGACTTGAGGCTAAAAGGTTGTATTCTTTAATAAAATTAAAACTTTATTAAATATTACCACTTTGATTACAGAGTTACTGAAATTTAATCCAATAAGAAAAAAGATACAAAAATTATTGATTATTTGAAATGGGATATTAAAGCAAACAAACAACTATGGAAAAGTATATCATCAGTTATGTTGAATTTAATTTCTTTGCAAAATGAAAATCCAGTGGAAAGACCGAAAATGGCTGAAATTATGAATTACAAAAATAATTATTGCTTATTATTCCATGCTATTAAAACGTCTAAACAATTAACTGATTTTCATTATATTTGGTCGACAAATTGTTTAATTGGAAGTAAATTATTTAATGAAATATTATATAAGTATGTAAAACTAAATACCAACTCATCGATTTATAGAAGGTTTTGATTGTGTGTATAAATTATAACTTTAACAAAGTATTATGTGGCATATATTTATACGGACAATATTAAATCTACTTGTAAAATTAACAAGTGTGTTTAAAATTTATAAAATAAAATATAATTAATCACAATAAAAATAATTTAAATATGCGTTTTGACAGGCTATAAAGATTTCGCTATTTTTAATTTCATCAACGCGTCGATTATTAAGCAATTTTTTAGCTAAGTGTTCGCTATTTATTTCATTGCTTTTTTCTTTGCTTAATTCTATGCTTATCAAATAATAACTTAATTAAATATGGTTTGCATTTTTCTGTCAGTTACTTTAGTGAAAATGAATTTTAAATATTTTTAATCAATTTAATGGTATACATAGTAAATAACTCTGAACAATGGTTTATAAAAATTGGAGGTTTCTTGATTCTGAGGCTTTTGGTCAACATTTTGTGTTTAGACTAACCTTATTTCCATAATTTAACCTTTTGATCCCCTGATTGAACTTTAAATGAGACTCTAATATATTGCTTAAAATTATATAAAAAAATATTGCATCAATTTAATTTTTATTTTAGTTAAACCCTTCCACTTCTCATATCACTCATTGCACTTCGCAAGATAAGGCCCGGAACCTTAGTATTCCTCGTTTTATATACCATTTAAAAAATAAACTTTTAGTTCAAATTGTCCGCTGGTAGAGTCCAAAGTAAAATGATGATCAAATATTCAACATGAAAAAATTTATGGGCAATTAATGATAGAGTAAGTTTACAAATCCTTAAAGGTTGTATTTACAGATAGGTATGCAATAAAAGGAAGTCTTGCATTTAACAGGGAATGTCAAAATCAAAAAAATGTTTTAACAACTCTCTTGAAAATGTAGTTTACAGATGTATTTTACGAAACTGAATAATAAAACAACAATTAATTAAAGCACGAATGCAAAGTAATATATGTATTTTGTACGTATTTTGTCATAAAATATAAGGTGATTAGAAAGAAAAACGTCATAAAATTATGTTTAACGAATTGAAATATTTTCTTAGTTTTCTAGAGATACAGAAAATTGCATTTACGATAACACATTTACATGTATGGTTTTAGAGATATTTCAAGAACGAAGATTCAAACATAGATGAGTTGTTAACTAGTTTTTTAATAATCTTATATATTAATGTAATAATAGCATTAGCATAATAAATTTATGTATTGTGATGATTTATTCTACTAATGAAGAGGATAAAAACATTATTGTAATTAGTGAAATAAAATTAGAGATAATTATTTCAATACTTTTTTATAAATATATGCAAATTAAGAGTCTTATTCTTTTTTTCTTTTGTTAATGTTTTCTTGGTTAATCTTTATTTCAAGAAATACAACAATTCAGACGTTATTTTTTATGTTTCATTTCATTAATCACATTCGTAAAACAAAATCTTGAGTAAACTCTTACAAAACATGTCATTATATTTTCAACAATTAAGTAAAAAAGGCTTAGTACTAAATAAGATGAAAGAGCGTTCTCTATTGTTTTAGAAATCTTAAATAACACTCAAATGGAATTCGTAAATTTTTTTATCTCGCTTATTCGATCAAAAGTCGATATTATGGATTTTTTATTGTCTCTTTCTTTCGTGTTTTTGTATTTTTTTAACTCATGTCAAATGTGTTGAGTTCTTCGTTAATAAGTAGCCAAATTAGGCATAGACAGTACTGAACGGTAAAGGTATATAAAAATAAAGTAAAAGTTCTGGGCAGGACTTTTATTTTCAACCTATTCCTACCTCAAATTCAATTAAAGCAACCATTTATATATTTTATTTAGATTTATATCAGCAACAAAACATTCTCCATTTTTACAGCAATAAATGTTGCCGCAAAACCCAGAGAAACAAAATTTAGAAATTAAATTATAACTAGTTTAGTTTTCTTTTTTGAACTCTTGACTATTTTTTATCTGACTTTTTAGACAGAGATATGGATTTGGGTATGTCCGTCCGTCCGTCCGTCTGTCTGTCTGTCTGTCTGTCCCTCCGCACTCTTATTCTAATAAAGGGATTTTAATCTTTACTTTAATAAAGGGATTTTACCAATTTCTTATTCTAATTAAGGGATTTTAAAGATATATTTTTTTAACTAAGAGAATTTAATCTTAACTTTAATAAAGAATGTTAACCATTTTCTTATTCAATTTAAGGGTGTTTAAGCGAAGTCTTATTCTAATAAAGTGATTTACAACATTTCTTACTCTAATTAAGAGATTTTACCGGTTTCTTATTCTATTTAAGTGATTTTTACCGATTTAATATGTTTATTAAAGGATTTTTAGGTCAGTTAGGAAAATAATTTTGTCCAAAATAGACATAAAAATTGTCAATAAAGGCAAAAAAATTGTTCAAAAAGGGGAATAAAAAGAGTCCAAATGAGATTCCGTTTTTCAGAATGGGAGATTCCGTTTTTCAGAATGGGAGATTCCGTTTTTCAGAATGGGTTATTCCGTATTTCAGAATGGGATATTCCGTTTTTCAGAATGGGAGATTCCGTTTTTCATAATGGGAAATTCCGTTTTTCATAATGGGAGTTTCCGTATTTCAGAATTAGAGATTCCGTTTTTCTGAATGGGAGATTCCGTTTATCATAATGAGAGATTCCGTTTTTCAGAATGGGAGATTCCGTTTTTCATAATGGGTTATTCCGTATTTCAGAATGGGAGATTCCGTTTTTCAGAATGGGTTATTCCGTATTTCAGAAAGAGAGTTTCCGTTTTTCATAATGGGAGATTCCGTTTTTCATAATGGGAGATTCCGTATTTCAGAATGGGAGATTCCGTATTTCAGAATGGGTTATTCCGTTTTTCATAATGGGTTATTCCGTATTTCAGAATGGGTTATTCCGTATTTCAGAATGGGTTAT
>JAQIXJ010002661.1:0-15130 GCA_034700185.1 Phthiracarus laevigatus | reverse complement strand
TTGAGAATACTTTTTGTTCAATTTAACACTATTTAGTGGCCTTATTAACCTGAAAATTCCTTAATTAGAATAAAAAATTTGTAAAATCCCTTAATTAGAATAAGAAATCGGCAAATTTCCTTTATTAACATAAGAAATGTCAAAATCTCTTTATTAACATAAGAAAAAGGTCCAAATCCCTTTATTATCATAAGAAATTGGGAAAATCCCTTTAATAACATAAGAGTGTGCACACCCGACGGACAGACGGACAGACAGACAGACAGACAGACGGACATACCCAAATCCATATATCTGAATTTTGCAGTCAGATAAAAAAAATTATATCATTTGTATATAAACAATTATTTATATTTTCACTATTTTTAGCACCTTATAAATGTAAACCAATTTAAATTTCGCAAGAAATTCAATAAATCTAAAATGATGTATAAATTTTATTGAATCAAAGATGTTTAATTGTAAGGATGGGTTGATTTAATATCGCTTCATTTAAACATAAACTTCTTTTCCAATCTAACTCTATAGCGACAGATTTTAGTGTAATACTAAGTGACACATAAATTAGAAGTTTCTTTGAATTTCGTTTTGAACTTATGAATAGAAGTGAAATCTTACATGTCTAATAATTTCTAAATCTTAGTCCAAACCTGTAAGCAATGCTATTGGTTCCTAAAAATTAGATCGATATACTTAACCAGTCCTATATTGATATTATGTAAACGTAACTCTTATGAAACCGTCTTTAAGTTTAACTTACTAAATCTATAAAATAAATATTCACTCTATATTCTGGGACTTTTTTCCTAACACAAACTTAGAGCTATTATATACAAAATATATTATTTCAATTCTTATATGAAGATTTCAATTAACTTGATTAAAGATAATCTAAGTAACAATTTTGTTCAAACTTTACGTGTTCAGTGTATGAGCTTCGGTTTGTGGCGGATAGCTCAAAACTTCTTTGGTAACCTACATCATTTCCATATTGTACGATAAAAATTTTAACTTTAAACTAAATTTCTATTTTGCCTATAGCTCACTTCTTATTGTCTACTTATACTATTGTAGACTGCAATGAAAGATATAAATTATTTTGTCTAATATTATGAGTTATTAGTTTGCATGAAATATGCTGCCACATAGTAGAATAGAATTTAAATGTAAGATTTTATTTAGCTTATAAACATGATGTGCTAACCGATCCATACTAATTCATACTCGATAACAAAAGCATTGTTTTATGCTAGGGATTGAAAATATTTAATTTTACTATCCACTACCGTTCCATTACGGCACACTTAATTTATACTACCATTCCATTACCGGTAAATACAAATTTTTCATTCCATTGCCGTACCATTATCGTGAGTTTTTTCTATTCCAATAACGTTCCAATCATTACCGTTACAACATTGAAACATTTTAGCTCTATGCGCAACTCAAATTAGTTCAAATTTTTTTTCCTTATCAACTGTATAATAAAGTCAAAAAATATCTGGTTATTTAAGGCTTTAAAAAATAAGTATTAAAAAGAGTAAGATAAATGTAAAAATCGTTGTTACTTGATAAATACAATTCTTATTTTTTTTATAAAATAGACCATAAACCACTACGGTTCCAATAACGCTATACAAAAAATTTTTACCGTTCCTTGTAAGTCTATTCCCATGCTTGGAACAGATATATTTGCAACTTTTTGAACATTATCCTAGAGCTCATAAAATAATTCTAGACTGAGAATTAAATTTTCTAAATGCTGATCATTCACCAGTTTATTAATAGCAGCTTTTAATAGTGTTGACAAACTACTAGCTCTGTCTAATTGAATAAACCGAACATTTTCCAAATCCCAACCAACTCCTAACCCAAATAAATCTTTCTCTTAATTTGTTATCTGAACCAATAATACTAACTCTATACTGTAAACGTCATAAATCTGTGACGCATTTCTTAATTGTCACATTACTACTTTAGTTTTTAATTTATTGATAAAAGGGTTTGTTCTGTTCGTTAAACTATAGAATTGATTTTATTCATGGAACGTTATTTAGTGAATTCGAAATTCGATCTATCGATTAAATGTTCGCCATAAATAATTAAACCAGATTTCAGTTCTTCGGCGTCCATCGGTACTCTTAGTCTTCCCAAAGCATCTTCAGCTGATCCCAACTTCTGCTCCAATCTTTTAATCTCTGTCTCATATGTTGCAGCGTTTAATCTTAACATTAATGCATTGATTTTACTTTCAATGCCTGCAAATAGATTTATCACTTCAGCTGATGAGTGAAAGTTTATATAGTTTCATAAGTTTTACTTGAAAGTTTTAAAGAGGAACATCGGTTACGCATAAAAATCTTTTTAACTTTCGACAATGTATGTGCAGTCATAGATAATAGACGCAACGGATTTGATAAAGGAGAGTCAGTCAGATGTTGTAATGGTTTCATTGTGGACTCTATTCCTGAGAATCCTAAATGCGAGGTAACAATTATTACAAACATTAAGATCATTTTGCAAAAGTCCTAGAATCTTTAATGCGAGAAATATATTAGAGATCTTAAGGAGTAGAGCGCCCAATATTTTGTTTCACCCAATCATTGATGACAGGAATTTTCGTGGCGATATAAGTGATGGATTCGCAATCAGCGAGATAACGACACTCTTGTTTCAGTTTATCCTAATAAGCAGACAATTTTTCAGATAACATTCGTACGGATTAGGAAATGGTTTCGAAATCAAATGATAAAGTTAGCTGTGAACATAAATTTCGCACATTTAATAAACCAGTCCTCAGTCCTCCGCCAGTCTCCAATGACTCTAGATAGAATATTGATAATAAAAAAATGCTTATTGAATATATGAATCCTATTTTAAACGCATTAGCGATTGTTAAAGTGGCCAACGATTTGAATATTGGATTGAATAATATGGAAGCGTTCGAACACTTTTATTGAATGTAACCGCTAAATCATCCTTCTGTGCTATTCTATCAACAATTCCTCGTCAGAAATATTCGTATCGTTTTGGTTTGATGTTAACAAACATGGAATCGAAGCGATTATAAAAAATAACATTGGATTATTCTTAGCATTAAACATGATTAAAATTTATACGAATAATTAAATAAAATTCAATGATGTTTAGATTGTTTATGAAATTAAACTTGATGAGAGACTAAAAATTGGAAATTTTAGGGTTTATATAATCTGGCAAAAGTTTATATGATGATGGTTGATGAATAAATTTAATAATACTGTTATTTTTTAGTTTAGTATTTAAAGGGGTGTATTCGAAATAAATTATGTTTTCTATAATTATTTTGAGTAAGACGAAAAATTATTGTCCCTTTTTTGCAATAATTTTAAATTTTTTTGGATCTCAAAAATCACTGTAAGTACTAAATATTTATGGTTAATTACTTTATTACTATTATTATTATTGTATTGAATTTCTTTACAATAGAATTGAGATATTTGTTAGTTTGTTGAATGTTTTTGTTCATTTTGTTCAATTTCCTCTTCAACTGATTCAAAAGCTGTCTCTCGTACTTTTTTTACTCAGAATTCGATTGCAAAATTTTCCACAGCAATCACATAAGCTGATCCTCATCCTTCTTTAAAACCTGTTCCTCATAAAAATCTGTGGCCAATTTACGCATATATTTTGATTGTGTTGGTGGTCTCATTGCATCAAGAATATAAAACTAAATCCGCATCGCATATATTTTAAAGTAATATTACCGTAAAAGATAGTAGTTAACCATTTTTGACAGCACGGATGACTCAAAAAGTTTCAAAAATCTGTTATCTGTCATTTTAATTATACAGATGAGTTAACGCCTACCTCAACAGGCTTGGTTGGAAGAGTTATCTTAAACCATTGATACGCATTTGAGCGATCAACTCAGCACACCACCCATTTGGCCTCTCATTTCGCTCGAAGACATGGCACCAGTTATAACACCAGTTGTGGAACCAGAAGTGGTACCATACGTTTGAAATACTTTTGTTTTTTAGTAATCAAACTCACAAAATTCTAATTGACAAAATTCGAAAAACAAAAATAATTAAATTAACTAAAAAGTATAAAAAGCGAACATATCAAATAGTTAAATATAATACGTATATTCAATTACGATGGAATATCAGACTTAATTACTTGACGTCGACATAAACGCTGTCACATGACCATTGATCACTTCATTCGATATGTACTTGAGAAGTTTTGTCAGTCTTTAATCCAATGTTTTGATGTGACGATTAGATGCAGCGCGAGGAATGACATCAGGCATGGTTTCAAAACAAAACATATAAAAACCAAAAATAACAAAATCATAAAATATAAAAAACTCAATAATAGAAAAAGCATCCTATTATGCATATATATACATTGTAGTGTTATACATAAATACTGATATAATCAAAACAGCAGTTAAATGTATTATAAACAAGATTGTGTTCTACAAAGAAATGAGAAGAATTAGATAAAAACCTTTAATATACTAAATACTAGACCAATACACTAATTTAAAAGATAATAAAAATTAGTTACAGAGGAATTACATAATACTTTTATATCGAGAAAGTAAAATCTTTCGTTTTAAACACCGTTAGCTTTTTCCTAAATTAATATTGAATATGGTACTTATTATAAAACAAAAATTCTCTCAAGTTGTGATTTAATTGTATTTTAAGAATAAAATTATTATATGATCCATGTTTACACGAGCGAATGTAATAGAAAATAGAATGTAGCCAAACAAGATTAAAACCATTACATATCTGTCCATTCATACTCTTAGAAATATTAAAGTCAAAAAACCTCGACGACTTCAATGTTAAGTGAACGCGTACCGTTTGTATAAAGAAGAAAAAAATCTTTACGAAAAACATTCTTTGAAAAAAGCTGGTAGTCATCCACTACTAATATACATCTATTGCACATTTGACAAGCAACAACTTTACGTTTATATAATTCAACATAACATGCAATTGCTCTATTTTTTAAATAATAAAAGTTATCAACAAATTGTTGAGGAGCATTACTGTGTTAACAATAATATAACTTCATTTATTAAATTCAAAATACATAGTTTGTAATAAATTTTTTTTAAACTCAACCGCGTGTTATAAAAGTTTACACATTTTATTCATTGTAGTAAACATAATACGCTAAAAAAGTGTGTCCGTAATAAACAGGCACATGTAATGAATTTGAAAATACACGTTTAAACCGAAAATTATAAATGGTAAATCTAAAATTATCTATACAAGTAATAAGCTTTTTGGTTTTCAAAATAATAGCAGCTTTTTGTAAATATAAAATGTTAAAACAGCCAATTCCGTTCAGATTTCTAGAGCTACAAATACTATCCGCGGCTATGTACTTAATTTTACCAAATATAAACTAGAAATTATTGACATAAGAGCCTTACAAACAGAAAGTGGTGGAATACAGTTTTCTATATAAAATAAAACTAAAACCAAAAATTTTAGCATTGGTAAAAACAGCTTTTGTGTGTAAACTTCAGCTATAAATAGACTGTTTAATAGGGTCTATACTACTTTGAAGAGTGCTTATAATTAAATTTTATTTTTTAACATCAATGCCTTTAAATCATGGCCAAGTATACGTAAAACATCAATCGCATCACCATAAAGGTGTAAAGTTTTACATTTATTAACATTTAGTTTAAAGCCCATATAAATATCAAACTGTATTACATACGATTTAAAAATGTTTAGCTCACTTTCTTGAAAAGAGAGCGAGGTTATGGATTTGAGTATGTCTGTCCGTCCGTCCGTCCGTCCGTCCGTCCGTGACGGTGTCCGCACTAGCTCGATAAAACTTAAATAGCATGTATTTTAAATTCGATAATTTTGTCATTTTTGAAAACTTTAGATTAAATATAAAAGCATATTTTAATTAACTTATTAGCTAAGATACAACTATAAAAAGTGAGCTCTCTATGAATGTGTCGTTCTTGTTTTATGTAAATTTTGTCGGGCTCAGACTTTAGTATTGCGGGCTTAGGTCGGGCTCAAAATTTTGCACTATAACACTCTCTATTATGAACGTGTCTTGAATTGTTATCTCACTGTGTTTATATGTCAGCTATTAGATTTGACTTATCGGTCTGTCAGTCTGTCTGTAGACCTCATGACCCGTCTTAATACAAAAATGTTGGGCAATAATAGAATTTAACAGTGAGAGCATTAATAATGTTCATTCTAGTACTTTTTATTGAAATTACTTTAAATAACGAATTTAGTCAAAGGTTTGGGCATAAAATTTTATTGATACCCAAACATTTGTAGATCAGGTTTTGGAAAAATTTGGGTATTAGATTTTATTGTAATTATTCGTCTCTAATATAATATCTACAATTTTAATTATTAATGCTGCGATAAACACGATTTTACAAATATTTAGTTAATTTTGTGCACGATATATAATTTAAATTAACAAAAAATAATTTTTTTTGAGTAATAAAATATCTTTTGAAGCAGAAGGTCGCATAATAGGTATATGGAATATTGTTAAAATGAAATTTTCATTTTTGGCATCACATCAAACATATTCATTTCTATACAATTAATATTTAAAACTTTATTATGAAGTTTACATTTATTTTAACCTAAAAACACAGAGAAAATATTTAAATTATCGAAAATTTTTTTAAAAAATGTTAACTTTTAATGAACGCATAGAACGAAACTATTTTGCACTTAATACAACTAAATTTTTAACTTTTATTAATTAGTAATTTTTTCCGATAGTTTTATTGAGCAATTAATATTTCTAAGCTTTAGAATTAACATAATAATTACACTTTTAAATTTCATTAACACGCAAAAATAATACAAGGCTATGGAATATCCAGTTATGATAAATATGTTTATTGCTCGCGAGTTTACACGAGTTAATTATTACAATACGTGCGATTTTTATAAACAAAAATTCAAACTCGAATTATATGTCATTTTCATTTTGATTTCGCTTATTTATCACACAATAAACGCCGATCAAAAAAATCGCCACAAGTAGCAAACCTGCTGATGAAAGCGCGGCAATAGCTAACACATTGGTGGCACACTCGGAAGAGCCGTATGGATAATCGCCGCACTGTTTATTGAACTGAAAAATCCACGCATCCTTTTTCGACTTAAAACTTCGGAACTCGTCCTCATATTCCCGTTTGTCGCACAACTTATACACATAATACTGCTGGCAATTTATCAGTTCCCAAGTGTAACAACAACCGTATTTTGTACGCTTCATTCGGTCATAGGTCAGCCAATCGGTGAACGCATTGGCCCGACACGACCTATATTCAGGGTTTCTGTTCACTCTCAGGTCACACTCATTGCCCAGTTTCACTGGGATTTTGTTTTCGCTTTCTTCCAAAAGTTCCTGATAGTTGCGCACTGTTTGAACGCTCACGTAAAATATATAAACTATTAATAGTAGTTTTCGACAATCCGCTGGAAATTTCATTTTTGTCTGATTTCTTTAAAGAATGCGTTGCATTTAATTTTTGTCTAAACATTAATCGTATGTAAAAATTTTAAACCAAGACACAGCTTAATAAACACCATATGGTTAAATACGACGAACGCACTCATATATTTTTTATGCTAAATGAAACGCTTACACACCTATTCTAACAATTCCTCAAATGCGGCAGTAGTGGTATAGAGTTGCTAAAACATGATGTCCTTCGCATTTTACCTATAGATTGCATTTCTGAGTTGAGTTAAAAAAATATTTAGCTCATTCGTCTGATTCAAATTAGGTTTACATTTTTTATTAGCTCAGTTGAAGAGTAGAGGATTACTGTACGGTTATATAAAAGAATTTCTGTGTCAATGGGCAGTGGAAGGTAGAGTTAAGAGGTGATCGTAAAATTGATTAATTGTCTGTTTGGGAAAAAAAGAAAAACATTTGAAAAAAGTAATATCTTAAATGACCCACTTTCGTGTGTAGCATTAATATTATTTATTTATAAATAAAGCATAATATTTATTTAAAAAAACTGGTAGTAAATGTTTCGTGCGTTTTTCGACGTATTCAGTGATTATATGACTTAAAATTAATATCACATGTTTGCAATTTTTAATGACGATTTAAAATAAAAAATGTCATTCCTGTGGAAACACTATTATTTTCATTATTTTTAAAAATATCCTTTTACGAAGAATGGGACAAAAACAACGTAATAGAGATTGCATTATATTTTATCTGATTTTGAAGATCAAAATGATAAGTACCGAAGGTTACTGTCAACAGCAATGCAATGATAGTTAATAAGTAGTTATTCCCGTTATTACAGTAAACACGAATAAAATTTTAAATATCAGATAATTTTGTTTATTGTTTTTTAATCAAACAGTTATAAAAGTTATTATACCTGTACTTATTTCACTTACGAGCAAAACTTATAAAAATAAGTTTATTTATCTGCAACTATAAAAAATTGTTTGCTTAAAGTAACGTTTAATTAGTTATTTCCAGTTTTATTTTATGATCAAATCAGTTATTGATTGATATTCACATTTTTCTAGTTCAAAATTCAAGTCAAAAATCTATTTGAAACCAGAAAATGTTGTTAGGGCTATGATTTCCAGTCATTTCGGAATAAAAAGAGAGCGCATTGATTTGTTAATGTGTTTCCTGACAGCCAGTTTGTAAACAAAGTTTTTTACTAAAGCTTTTCAATATTAATATTTCGAAATGATTTAGGGTTCATTTTTGGAGCTAAAAAGTCAAAATTGTAGACAATCTTAAACTTTTATTAAATATATCGATTCTTTTCAGTCATATTATATTTATTTTGCAAATCAAAATTAAATCTTTTAAGATTTTAAACTTTTTATTTCTTACGAGTTAAACTTGTCAATGCTTACTAACTTTTAAAGGGTTTACCATTATTTTTAAAATTAATTTTAACTAAGCAAACCAATGATGAAACGGTTACTTCAATGTTTTTAATTTAAATGTGGGACTTTTAAGTTAAAATCGAGCGGTTGTTTTTAATTATTTATCATATTTCTCGAATAAAGAGTTAGCTACCATATTGTTTCTAAGTTTATAATAGCTAATGATTGCCATGTAAATGTTAAATTGTAAAGAATATTTTAACTAAAAATTATGTAATAACAAATCTAATAAACTATATGCGTTAATCAAAAAATATGTTTTTTATTTATAAATTATTCCAGGAACGTATCATTGAATTTTAAAAGTTAATTAGACTAAAAACCACTATTAATCGACAGCATTTTCCTAACGAGTAAGCCAGTCATAGCGACAAACTGTATTCAATGAGTAACTGAAAGAATTACGAATTTCTATATCTCTCTTTTAAATGTTATTTTTAGGCTCTAAGATCCTAGAAAGACCATTCTCATCCAAAATAAGTTGTATTCAAATAAATTACGAAGAACTTTATAATTTATTTATTTCAAAATTAATAAATTTAAAACACTCATAAAATCAAATAGATAGCAATTAAAAACACATCTAAACTATAGAATCAGTGACTCGTTCTGTAGAGACTGGCGAATACAATAAACGCAGCGGCGATCACACCGAGTCGTGACCAATATGGCCAGTCGTCTCTAATCCGTTCATCATATCTATTTCTTCTCGCATACCGTGCTTCTCGTCCCATCGATTTACGCTTTAAATGTGGTTCAGTTTTTACATTCGGCTGTTCGACACTAGCATTGATCACATCTCTATTGACAACTTTAATCAATCTATCGTTTCCGCGTTCAATCACTCTTTTAGCATTAACTTTGTCCACAGTTTTCTTTTTCGGTTTCGCTTCTTTTTTGATTCTCTGTTTGGCCACACGTTTATTGATAGTCTTTTGATTGGCATCCGTCGCAAACTCTTTTGCAACAGTATTTGACGCGTGACCGCCATCTAAAATATCTCCATGTAATTCGTTAGTTACTGATCGCGATTTCACTCCAGATTTGCCAACGTTTTCGCTTCTAATTTGATGGTCGACTTCGATGTCCTCGATTTCGCGCAAATTTTCGCACGAAGATTCCATTTGTAAGTAATTGCCTAAAGAAGATTCTTTTTTTTAAGTGATAACAAAACCGTTCGTTTAATATTCGCTTTTGTTTAATTAAATGTTTTTGAAATTTTTTGTTACGATTTACTATTGTTGAGTGAATGCGAAAATCATTATAAAAACTATTGTTGTAAGCATCTATTCTCTAATACAAGTGTTAAGAAACCGCTTCGCGGGCATAAAAACATTTTATTTGTTTAATTCAAATTACAACAATCCGCAACAACCAATTTTTACTTTTATTATAGCTCTTATAACGTTTAATATTTCGAATATATCCGTTATATATCGCATCGCTCTATTGTTGAATATCGCACTTATTTTTGGAACGACACAACAATACTATACTTCCAGGGTGTCCCAGAGGAGGGTCTGGAGGGGGTTACCCCCTATGATTTCTCAAAAAGTTGACCCCCCTTCCTAAAAAATGAGAAATGACATCTCTATGGGGGAACATTTTTTTCGTGTTCTTTTGTCCGATGGCAAAAAAATTGTCGCTTAAATCCGAGTAGTTTGACCCCCTCCCTAAAATTTTGAAAAGTCCGAAAGTAACCTCCCCCCAAACCGGCACACTCTGGGAAACCCTGCTCTACTTCTAATGAAACTTTTTTAGCTCTTGTTAGGGTTTAAAATAAAAATAATTCAATTTATTATAGTCGGAGTGCGTAACGGAGGTGGAAAAGAGACGATTTTTTTCATTATGTTCGCTAATATATTATGAACTTGTAAGAGTATGGTGTGGCACTTCACAAATTTTTCTTTGCTAGTAAATTATATTAAAACTCCTATTTATATCTTCAAGTATAAATTTTTATGACTGGTTGTCAACTTTTTCCAAAAAGTGTGCTAAAATATTTAAAATTTAAGAAATAATGTTCCTTATTGTTCTCTTCAAACAATTCTTTACTATTTCCAAGACTTGCAGTTATAATTTCTTTTAAATTCTTCCAAATCTGAACTCAGTACCAATATTCAGCAAAACCATTTTTTGCAAGGATTGCATTATCTAAAACTATTGTTGTGAAAAGTAATGTTTTGTACTCTAGCACTCCAATTCTTTTACATTGTAGGTTAGTGCGCTACGGTTTTAAGTTAGCAATCGTGAAATATTAAATTTAAAGTTTTAAGACTAAATAAAATGAATGGAAATCAATCTTATTGTAAGTCGTAAACCAAAATATCATTCAAAATTTATGATTCAAATATTTACTATCTATAATACCTATCGGTATAAGATATTCAAGGTTAGTTATTTACAGTGTATTAACGGAAGTTTTATATATTTTAAACTGAAACACTAATACTCATATTAGTTTACACCTGGATTTATAATCTTAAAGTTAAAATATTGATCTCAAATTTTCTATGTATCAGGCATCATATTAATTTAATTTTTTACTAAAATAAAACATTAAATATGATTAAAAGCATTATTTTAGTGATTTCATTAAATCAGATCGCGATTAATGGTCAACACGCTAATCTGGGCAATTATCCGGATTTAACGATGAATGAGTGCGGTATAGCAGACAAAAATCTAGTGGTATCGCGCTGTTTCAAGTGGCACAAAACAGGAAAGCAAGAACTGAAAAGTAAACAAATGGGAAATATAATGGGTGGCGCGAAAGCGAGATTAGGGGAGTTTCCGTGGATGACTAGGATCAATGTTAAGTGCGGTGAAAATGTGGGAACATGTGGCGGAGCTATTTTAAACGAACACTGGGTCATTACTGCAGCTCATTGTTTAATACAGTAAGAAAATAATTTTAGCAACTTATTTTTTTGAAACTAATTATTTTGAATTTTTAATGTATTTTTTATGTTTTGAAATATTCAAAAATTAATGAAACAAATGATTTATACATAAATGAAAATCACTCTCCGTCACGTTCTCCTACTATACTAATAAAGGGTACTTATACTACCTAACAATATCTAAAATTTTCAAGAAAAAAGGTTCAAATCGTTTATTAATCGTTTGAAAAAAAGGCCAAAAATCTTTTAAAAACTCATTTGAAAAATTTTAATTTTTAGTTCAAATATAAAATTTAAATACCCTATCGTATAAAGTGTAATACTTTATGTTGTCTTAATTGAATCGCGTTCTAGTCTTTCTAAAAATGACTTATAATTCAAAAAAGATCTGTTAACTTCAACATAGCCTAATTTTTTCCAAGCTAACATTTTTTGTAGAAACTTAAATTAAATCTGGATTTTGTTGTAAATGTTAATTCCAATTAATTGGCAATTTTGTACCATTTGTTAATAGACAAATTAAAAATTTGAAATTAAAGTTTAAAATTGCAAAAACTATTTTGGGTCTTGATCGTTTAAATAACTCTATTTTATAGAATTAAAAGCAGTTTTATTCAAGTTAATTATCGATTTTCATTTCCCTAATAATGAATATATTAACAATATAAAACGTTGTCCGGACTAAAATAGCCATATACTTGTACAGCTGGTTATTGTGAGTGAATTAAAGAAATGAAACAATATTTAACGGGTATGACAAACAATATAAACGTTATACTGGCTATAATAACTATAACGGGTCAATGAAAATAAAGGAATGAGAAAATTTTAAAAAAAGTAAAATGAATTGTGAGGTTATGTTTACTAAAATGAATTAGTTTCAACTCAAACAAATGTATTTTATATAAGTTAATAGCTTTTTTACGAAATATTTAGCCCAATTGACCGGGTATTATGTAACCAAATAGTATTGACAGTCGGTCACGTAAATGTGAACGACACGGGATTGCGATACACTGCGTCCAGCAAAAACTTTTACGTATTTAGCAACAAGTCGTTTACCAGCACTGCGTTTGACGACATTGGTTTAATTAAAGTGAACAAAAGAATCGAGCAAAAACTAAGCGTAGACAATATTTACACTGTTAATGGCGTGTGTTTGCCGAAAATTAATGACTTAAATAAGCACGAGGAAAACGCCACATTTTCTGGATGGGGTCGTACCGGTCCCAGCAAGCTAGATAAGAAAGCACAGTTCTTAATGAAACTGACAGTATCGATATATCCGTATAACGCGTTCAGTGGCCTTATGTCTCGATTCGACCACCAAATTGACGGCGTAGCGAATGAACGCGATCAACCATGTTCGGTACGTGACACTTTTGAATCGTTAAACGTCCTTATTTAGCCATTTAAATGTGTATTTAGTTTTGTTAAATTTAAATCTATTTGTTAATAAGGGAGACTCTGGAAGTCCATTGGTTCAAGAAGTGTTCGGACGTGCGATATTAATCGGTATATATAAAGGAAAACACATGGAAATGTACGATTTAAGCAATAAGTGTCCCCCAAGAAGACCAATATTTACTCGTGTTTCCAAATACATTGATTGGATTCATCGTGTTATTAACAATAACTAGTATAATCTAATTTTTTCGATCGTGATTCGCGCAATTTTGTTTATCTGTCGCGTTCAATGATGATATGCATTAATTAATAAAACTTATAACAAAATAGAGCTAATATAAAATTTCATTACGTGTTAAAAGTTATTTTATAACATTGTTAGCTTTATTTATAATCAGAAATAATTTGAATTAGTTAACGTTAATCTTGTCAAAAAAAACTATAATTTATTGATTTGCGTAAAATAACTAGAATTTAGTGCGACTAATAAAGTTTTTCATTGACTATAGAATATATCTTAAATAAATTTCCCAAAATATAATACGTGGCACTAATTTTATTGAAAATAAATGTAAAGTTTTAAAAAGTTTTTGATTTGTTTCATCACTTATGATTGATTATTGAAGCGTTTACATACCAAAAAATTGACTCTAGTTATTTTCAACCTCTTATTCTTTTTCACTAAGTTTAGTGATTTTAATTAACCTAATTATTTAAGGATCGAAATAGGATTAATAACAATGTTTAGTTTTAAAAACCTCATTGTTATCACTAAGGATAATGATTAACTATTTCTTGTTAATTTTTAAAAGCATAACATTTTAAATACTATTATGCACTAAAGTATTCATTTAACGGATAACCGATAAATATTTGACAACTCATATTTCCTTTTAATAATAAATCTTCCTTTATATGTAAACAAAAAAACCACATTAAAAACATTTTAATAAAAGTTTCAGCAAATAAAGCTTATCGTAGACAATTTTGGTTCGATAAAAAAATAACCTTTTAATTAGCGTAAAAATTCTTCAAACAGTGCCCTATTATAAACAGAAAAATTGAATTTTGTCAATTATTAAAACTATTAAAAGTCACGCATTTATTTACGCGGAAAAGTGTTTCGCTAAAAAAACGTGTGAATTAAAAACACTTGTCGTAGCCATCATCCGGGATGTGGGCATAGTTTTTTACGTATATTTTTTTGTCACATTTCGATATACAATTTTTGTTCGTCATATACGGCAACTTATTACGAATGCGTTTTATCCCACTTATAAAAATTTTATTAGTTAAAACATTTCCACTCGTGTCGCACAAATGTCAGTAAACCGATTCAAAAGTGATGTGTGTCATATCAAAGTTGCAAGTGATAGTAATTAATTTAATTATTTACTTATTAATAACCGAATCATTTAAACTCACGGACGACGACGATAATGATGGCATAGCTTGCGGTACAGCGGCTGTGCCTTTCGGTACCGAAGCCTATATGTTTAAGAAGAATGAGTCTTCAGAACTAATTAAGTACGACGAAAGCGATGAAGATCAGCACTGCGACGAATCGCAAATAGTGTATCAATGCATAAATCCTAATAATTATCTGGTCGGTAATGATTTACGAACGTGTCGTAATGGTAAATGGATGGGTAGTGTCCCGCGATGTGGTAATTGATGCTTACTTTAAATTTTTTACTATAAAATAGTGAAATGATTTTGATTTAATGAAATTTTCCCTAAAACTTTAGCGAATAATTACTTAAACCAAACAGCACTGACACTGATTGAAGTCTTAGATACAAAGTTAAAAAGTGTCACATCGACGCAGCATATAGAGCCAAACGATTACAATGATTTTGGTGCTTTTTCGCCACC
>JAQIXJ010002660.1:0-15131 GCA_034700185.1 Phthiracarus laevigatus | reverse complement strand
TCTCTTATTTGAGCTTTATCCTGAGCTTGAGCTGGCTTAAGCTAGCTTGCCTGAGCTTGAGCTTTCTGACATCATTATTTATATCAATGTAGGATTAAAGTGTAAAACAATCGTTAAAAGAATTGTAGATAACCCCTAAAACAAAGTAATTGCAACCTAAACTTTTCATCTGCCATTAATATACTATTAAATTCAACATAAAAAGTTTGATTTGTATGCGCCTTTTTTTCTTTATACGTCAAGATTTTTTCACTTAATCTTGGCGTTGTGAAAACGTGTCGAAATTCGATATTTATGCGTAAATATGGAGTGCTATTATACAGTATTTACTTTATTCCTCTCTCCCCCCTCTCTCTCTCGCTCTCTCTCCCTCTCTCTCTCTCTCTCTCTCTCTCTCTCTCTCTCTCTCTCTCTATATATATATATCTCTCTTCCTCTAATCTGATCTCATATATGAGCTACTTTAGACATGGTTAACTCTGTTATATATTCGCAAATGTCTATAAAACTAATGCACATTTCTCTTTCGTTGTTATACCTCAGGCGTGGCACAAGAGATATTTTATACTTCGAGATTCATTTATAGACAACACATCAATTCTGCAGATGTATAACTGCCAACAAGATGTTAAGTCGGGTCAGATGCCGGTGCTATCGCTGGAACTGAACGAAACGGTGCACATTGGCATCGCGTCAGAATCGCATCGATTCGCTAATGTATTGGTACTGGTGTGCAATGGCAGAGCGCCACTGCTTCTCGCGGCGGATGACGAACTCGCTGCCAGGTTTGTGCCGCTTCTCTTCTCGCATGTTAGCCACAGTTTCAACATTTTTTTCGCACTGCATTTTTATTATTTACCAATGAATTAGTTAGTGAATGGAAAAATCATAAAAAGAAAAAATCTCTGCTGAATTATTTATTTTATTTTTACTCCGTTGATGTTGTTGTTGTTGTTGAAGGCATCGCACGTTTTATATATTCAGCCGTTTGTATGCGTTTTGTGTGTCGAGATCATCTCACACTCAAATGCGCTGCAAATTTCATTTTTCTAATGCGAAGCGTAAAGAGAAAAACGAGAAATATATAAATATAAGTTTATATTTATGATCCATTGAATCATAAAAAAAGGATAAATTATGGAAGAATAGGGCAGCTTTTTTGTTGTCGTGTTTTATGTTAGTCGATATTATCATAAAATTTCTGGATGAGAGAAAACACTGCCAGATTGAAGAAAAAACAATTTTTTATCCATATTTCTATCATTTTTCATGTTAAAACTGTTTTTTATTAATTTGAATACATATTTTTTAACATGAAAAAAATTAGATTTAATCAATGAAAATCAATATGTAGTAAAACAGAAAAACAAAATAAAACGTTGCATAGATTTTATTTGATACATGCATTTACTGTCATTTTAAAAAATATGATATGCGAGTTAATGGTAAAAAAATGATGATCTTATCAGTTTTTTATAAACATGAAAAATACGTTCGAAGAGTGCTTTAAATAAAAACTCAGTGAATAAGATAACATTGTACTAAATCGAGTAAATATTATGGGTGTGACACGAGTACATTATCTATTTAACAGTTAATACAGAGCACAATCAGTTAAATTTACATAATCAGTGCATAATGAGGACATAATGAGGACATAGACCTTGTAACCAAATTTAGAAAATAAATTTTTTCTGCGTGTTTACAGGATTTTTAGCTCACATTGTTTAAGCAAGTATAGCTAATTGAATTGAAATGTCCAGCTGAGTTCTGTCAGCTCTCTGGTGTTCTGTGCGATTAACAAATATTTTAAATTAAATTTCAAAAATTAAGCTGACATTGAATTCCTTCAACTAATTAAGTCGTGTATATTGCAAAACATTTATCAACTTTTATGTTGAAATTCAGTAATCGTTAAGAGAGTGTTTTAACTGTTAGTAAGCGTTGATATTTGTTACAATAGCAATCTAATTAAAATTGTAAGGTTATATTTTAGGTGGCTTATCGGCAGATCAGTTGTTTTCAAACTTTTACTTCACGCGACCCAAAATTAGGAAAAAATTTCGGTTGTTGTATCTTTCAATGCAATGCACGTATTATTGCCGATTAAATTTAAAATATTGTTAAAAAACAATTTATAAAAAATATATTGTTTGAATAACATACAATAAAAACCAGGTAATTAAATTTCTTCCGCGACCCATGATTTCATATTTTTTAAAGTTAATGAGAATACTGTAATATGCTTGCATTATAGCACAATTTATCAATATTTTTGAATTTTTGACAACATTAAACAACGCTAATCGCAAACCATTTTTAACATTTATTTCGATTATAAATAAGTTCAATTAGATTTGTTATTAATTGTCAACTTTATGTGGCTATCCAGAACTAATGTTAATTTCAAAAATGACTGCTACCCAAGTTTTAAATTCAGGGACCTTGTTTTGGGTCGCGATCCAAAGTTTGAAAACCTCTGGCTTAGATTTTTCATTACCAGTATAGAAAACATTTTTTTGCAATTCTTCACATCAATTTCTTAGTGGATATAATTGAATTTTCTAAATTCTTAGTTTTAATCCGATAATGCTAACATTACCGTATTAATAAATTTAGTGTCACTCAAACCAAATTAAACCTTCAAAAAAATTTCTATCTTACTTCATTTTTATTAAAGATCAATTTTAAAACAATTTATTACTCTTGAGTATAATCATAAACCTGTTATTATTAATAAAGAAGATCGCATTATCAAACAATATCGCAATTGTCACAAACAATTAATTAACAATAATAACAATACCTATGAAACAGATCATGGCTTTTGGCATTAGACTTGACAGCACAGAGTAGAAACCTCGATATACCGACCAGTATGGCCTCATTGTCTAACTGTTGTCAAGATTCTATTGGCAGCACTAAGTCTGCGGATCATCACAGACATCACCACCATTCTGGATCTGACAGCAGCACAAATGGGTCTGCGTGTTCGTGTGCGCCAGCGTTTGTGCGGGAATCGTCCGGGTTTTCCGATCCCACGCATGGTTTACGATCAAATGTTTCCTCAGTGGAACCCATTCCTTCTGACGAATTTATGTGGAATTGGCACGAAAACAATTCTTTTGATTGTAAGTAGTATTGCGATCAGTTATAGTAAACCTATTCTTTTAAAGTTTTTCTAAAAGTCGAGAAATTGAATACTTTTTGTCTGTTTTATAAATGTTGTACACTGGTATCAAAAAATATAAAACAAAATCTAAGTTTTACGTCTATTTTATTATTCATAATTTAATTATGAAATAATTAGATGACATTATTAATTACATATCAAGATATATATTAATTAATTAGGTTTACAGCTGGTTTTATTGTTTTTCCCGGCGAACTAAATCACCAATCATTTATAGACTGGCTCAATATTTAATTAACTCTTCACTGAGTTGGGTCTTGTTTCTATGCGATTGATTTTTTCTGTATTAATAAAATTCCCAGCGATACACAAATATTTAATCGAAATATTTGACAGCAAAGCATGACATAGCATAGCAATTCTTGGAATTTGACTAAAAATCAATAGAAAATGATATGCTGTATGTATATTGATATATTACTGTATTATAAAAATTGAATTTAATTTCCATTTCTTGAGAAATTTTATATATGGAAATTAAACACAAAATTCATATTAATATATCAAAACTATATAAAATTTTATATTTTATTTGTGCATAAAAATTCTTTAATAATTAAAAAAACTTTTTCATTAATACTTCAACATTAGTTTAATAACGTTTGCTCGTATTTTTTAAAAAACTTAAAATGCTTCGCTAAAATCGGACTGTGGTATAGGTTCGATACTTCATCGACTATCCTCTGGGGTAACTTGCTTTAAATTCGTACATTATATAGATATATCAATATGTTTAAGGTTAATAAAAATAACTCAACAGAATTTTACTTCGCTAGAATTAATATCTAACGGCATTAGAATCGAACAGAATTACTACGAGCAAGTTGTGAGGGAAAATCCGCTGTTAGTTTGATCGCAGGAGATTATTGAGACTACGACCTTATTATGTGCAAAATCGTACAAAAGCGAAATCTGATTTAAGCTTATTTTCTTTTAAATGTAACTCTTCCTAACGTAACGCGAGCGTTCACGTTGGAGCAATTTTTCGAAAGGTTTTGATATTATTTAATTTTAAATCATTTAAACGACACAAATATCGAGTTTTGGCGATTTTTCGGCGTATTAACAATTAAATAATACGGAAACATTTTTTCGATATCAGTGCACTGCAATACTAGATTTTCCTGGTTTTTATATGAATCCATTGTAACCGTATAGCGATTTAATTACACACATAAAAAATTGGCGATACGTTTTGTTTAACTCTGATCTATGAATTTAGCTGGACTAGTGATGGAACGATTTCAAGTGTGCGTTCAACCGACAGACGCGTCCGAAAGAGCGTGTCTTCGCGGACAGTTACAGCTTGTGATCTTTACGCGCGGCGTTGGTGTCGCACGCATCGGCGACTTCGAATGCTTCTTATTATGGCCAATCGCTTTCATTAGACAGTATCGTCACGAATCGCTCAAAAATAAAAACAATGGCTTAAACAATGGCTTAAACAATAGCGCAACAAATCGAAACGGAAAAGTTATTAATAATAAGAGGCAAACACTCGTCACGCTAGAAGTCGGAAGGTATTAAACTTTTGATAGTTTTTTATCTATTATTTGATTATTTTTGATTCGTGATGACCGCGTGACAATAAAGTGATAAGAAAACCCGTGTTCAAGACAATAGAGCTATTTTGGGTTTCAGTTGTCGTATAACCGCTTGTTATGTAAAAACTTTGCATAATCAAATACTACAAGCCTGTGTATACTTTTATTTATCCAATCTGTTTAAACAGGGGACAAAGTTTTTGAGAATCAAATATAAATTAAACGTTTCAGCGTTAATTAATTTGAACGCGCAATATAAGCTTATTTGTTAAGAGTTGAACGGTAAACATTGTTTGATATATATATAATATATTGCGATGCATACAGATGACTGAATCACCCGTTTTATTTGATTTAAGGATTAATTTCGTCTCTAAAATTTTTTTTTATCTCCTTGTTTACAAAACTGTTCGTGTAATGCAATGTTTGAGCTCTTAATATGCAAATGTTGGGCAATTTTAGATGAGGTTTTATGGAAATTAAAATCTACAGCAAACTAATTATTGTGACATCAATACAAACACACGTCTATACGGGTATATACATATATACATATATATATATATTCACGACATATTACTGCCTGGAAGCGTACCCTATTTTCATAACTAACTAAGTTATCTAACTTTTATATGAGATTTTATTCGAAATCCTGGATTTTTAATTAAAATAACGTTAAGGTGATGTGTGAAAAAAAATCAAGAAAAAGATTTTTTTTTGCGCTAAAATTTCTAACTTATTAAGGATGTTGTAGATGTATGCATATATTGTTTGATTACGAAGAATAATAAAAAAAATTCAACTCAGAGGAAATTAAAGCAAAGTTTTTTTCTTCATTTTTTTTTTGTTGCTAACACAGCGACTTAATGAAATTGCGTTTAAGCACTTAAACTGCTAATACATTTTATTTGTTTAATGATTATCAACTATGGTCCTCGCAATATGTCTTTATTATAGATGATGGAACAAAATAGCCATAATATGTGATTTGTCAAATGCGGTGGAAAATACAAATTAATTTTCCCTGAAATATGTATTGATTATAGCTATTAGGAGCGTGTGTTATTGGTGTTATGCGAGATTATACGAAACCATACTGTAATAACCCATTTGCTCGAATGGCTCATTTGTTTTGATGATTTTTTTATAAGGGAAACTGCTAATGGAAAAAATATTGTTGGGCACAAAAAACACAATTTAAAGAAGAAATATAATTAAAATTCGAAAAAATAGTAATTTAGAGAACAATTTACAAAAATTAAAAAAAATAATTGAATAAAGCCCAAGAGATCCCCGAAAAAAGTTGGAAAACTAATTAATAGAGTTTTTCAAATGTTGTCAAATGTTTAATTTTTAAAATTGTTTTCGGCATAGTTTTTGTAAAATTCAGTATATGTTTCGAAAAAAAACGTACAGTTTTTATGCCATCGAGTGGTTGCCATCACAATTCTGTATACTTTATCTGAAATATGGATTTTTTTTGAAAAGTTTCATGATTGTAATCTTGTTAATATAAAAGTAGACTTTGCAACTGTTTTATGTCTTTTGAAGAAATAAAATTTTCTCTGGAAGCTAATACAATACGAAAGAATTGATGTTATAAAATCGATTGGATTTATTTGCCAGTATAACATCAACAAATGTATAAAAGTTTTTATCCATTATAGTGAATTCAATTTTTATGGCGTTTATAAGCTCGTTAAACTTAAAACGCTTTGCAATTATATAATACAAAATCAATCTATACTAGAGTATGAATAACGAAAATAATCTTAACCCTTTGGAAAAGAAAGATCAATCAATTAAATAATTATTTACAGGTTTTATGGAAATACATTATCGTGTTTAATTGGGACATAGTCTTACAGTCATTTTTGCAAACTTACTGTGCGTGTAAAATATTCGTTATAAACTATATGTTTTTGACTAAAAAAATGCGATTATCATCACTGCTCCATAAAATTAGATTTAAATATGTATCGGATTATTAACTTCGATTATTAGTATTGGAGGATATCTCGGTTAGAGAAAATGCTTTTTCGGTGTTTTTTGGCTGAAAAATAGCTAAAATTCAGTCAGGTTTTCTTTTGAGATTTAATCATGCAATTTTTCAAAAAAAGTTCATTAAACCAAAACACATTAAACATTTCAATGTTTGCATGAGTAAAATTTAGTTTTTTAAACTTATATAATGAATAGAGAATATACAATAAACCTCAACAGAAATGTGTTCTAAACTTACAGTATGTTCAATAAACTATGGGATGAGAATTTTTCAATATCAGGATTCTTTAAAGAGTTATTCTACTTGCTTAAAGAATCTTTTTATGTTAATTCTATTTGCCTATTAAATTATCTTTAAAATTATCATTTGCAGTTAATTAATATTCTAGTGCTAAATTCTTAGGTTCTAATGAAAAAACATACATGATCTACGAATTTCGATTGAAAACTCTTATTTCTGTATTTTCGGCCAGAATTAATGGTTAAAATAAATTATGTTCTAAAAGCTTTATTTTACTTTTAATACGGTATTAGTTTATATTCATTTTAACCAAGCTTTCAAATAACAAAACCCTGATCAGTTAAAACCGAAATATCCTGTCCATAATTATTAAATATTTTTCTTTTCTAAACATTATAAGAATATTTTAGGCAAAAAATTTTAGGATATTTATTTTAACCAAAAAAAAAGAATAATGGCGGGCATTAACGAAATTATGCGCAAATTGTTTTTTCATGTAATAAACTGCCGAAAAATTTACCAAATGGTTGCAATAATTTTTTGCGCAATGGTGTGCACATAATCGTACACTATTTTTTTGATGATCGCACAAGCGTTTTAAAATAATTGAAACTCATTCGCTGCGCGTAAAGCGGCACTCAATTTTTGTTATCAGTTCAAATATTTGTTTTACTAATATTAAAAAAATTGTGTGAATATGTGTGTGCGTTGATTCGTTTAGAAAAAATATAGTGCAAGTTCAGCGAAATTTAATACTGAATAAAAATTGCATTTTCCGTGCACTTAAATTTTCGCCAACAATCAAAAACATTTTTTTGAAACTTGAAATTTGTTCATTTGAAAGTACTTATGCTATTTTAAGTATGCTGTACTGAAAAGTTACTTGCATTTATGAAAAATTGGTTAATCGTCTCTTAAGATTCGCTAAATCTCTTAGCCATATGTTTAACCTTTAATCAGATTAGAATTTGTTTCTAAAAAAAGAATCTAACCATTAAGAAAAATCTAGAAAGCAAGCTTTCTTTTAGGTAACACAAAATATTTGAACTAATTTTTGAAGAAGTGGTGAAGTTAAGAATAGTGAGGTGCGTGTAATTTATTTTAATAAAGTTACGTATATATTTATTAAGTTTGCCTGGCAATTAACTAAACACTATTAAAAATAAACATAAGATGTATGATTTTTAAGTATCATCTTATTCCATAAATTCGAGTACACGTGAACATAATAAAAACAAAGAGTAATTAGAATTCATTTCATGTTTCAATTAATAATCTCTGTGGATATAAATAGCCGACTAAACGAGTTGTAGAAAACTACATTTCAATTGAGTTGCTGCGGACGATCATTAAACTGAACCATTCATTCATTTATTCTATTATGGATCATGCATTAGCTTATATATTTCTATTATGATCAGTTTATGTATGCTTTCATAATAGATATGTGGGCTGTTGTTTATATGTGACATAGAATAGGCGTTTGACTATTAAGCTGTGTTTAGCAAACAAAAAATATGTTTTTAGGCTAATTTTATCCTAATTTATTGTTGTTATTAAGGCATTTTTCTCTTAAGACTGTTCTACGCATTTACATAGTCATGAGAGCTAAACGTAAACGAATGATAGCGAAATTGAAATTAGTTGTTTTTCTCTCCAATATTTTCCAATGCTTTGTGTAAATAAGTTTTTTTAAATCGTTTAATATGAATTTAATATGATTAAATGTCAAAATTTATACTGTTACTAAAATTAATTGGCAAAATTGAATGAGAGATTGGAAATAAAATTGGCAGAATGTTAAAATCTGCCAATAATTTTAACCTTGGATTTTAAGCTTCTGTGAATTAAAATGACAGCTTTGATCTTATTAAAAGAGATTGTCTGGTACCAGAATTACGACAAAAAACCATGATTTAAAGTATTTACGTTTTTTACGGATTAATACAATGTTGCTAAAACTAGCGAAACGCTTACAGTCAGCAAAGTTAGATATTTTTGCGCAATAGTTAAGTTTGTAACAGATCACGTAATTGGGTTTGTTTCTGTATTCTCCGCCATAAAAGTTTAATTTAGTATACTCTGTGACCTTCCACTACTTCGCCTTCATCTTTATCATAACAATTCTCTATCATTCTTTATGTCTCTCACTTACTCCCCCATACGCACAATCGATAGCTCAGACAAAAGATAATTTAAGACCATTACCTCAAATATTGATCGCGCTTCAAATTGAGCGAAGAAAGCAAAAGTGCACGAGAGAAAGGGAGAATTTCATTAACAAAATTGTGCGCTGAAATTGAAAGCCACGGATGACAATATTAACCTTGAGCGCTACAGAAATACAAAGTGTATATGAGTGTAGGCGATCTTAGTGACCGCCAAAAACCAAATCACACTAATAAAAATGGACTTAATTCATACTATGCTCCAATTTTGTTTCACACTTTGATTGCTTGTCATTACTGTCAAGTTTATGTCGACTGTGACTATTATTGGTGTTTTGCTTCCATAACTAACTACAAGAATTCCGTTATTCAAATTCATTGTCTCTCAGTCTATTTTTGGGGTATTTTAATCGTCTATTTTTAGTATACAATTTTTTGAGAATTTATATAATAAGATTGAAATGTTTCTTCGAGGAAATTCAATAAATGGTTAAATAAGTTTGGAGCCACCCTTTAAAGCACACATCGCTTATAGTCTTTTGTATGACCTCAAAAAAAGATATCCCATTCAAAATTGGATAAATGTCAGAAAACATAATTTAATTAGTTATTCATATTTAGTTTTTGAGGCATTATATGTTTTGTTTGCCTATTTCATACTCAAAGATTTTTTCTATTCTCTTGCGATAACTTCGACTAGAAATCTCAAGGACAGAGATGCGCGCTTCGAACCACCATCCCTGCATCTTATTATTTTCATGACCATAAAAAATATCGACTCTTTAAGTAGATTAATCGTAGATAGCGGGTACTTATTCTAACGATTCTCTAATTCCGCCACAAACACGTGTACACTAACAGTGGGTGCGAATTGTATTAATTTTCGAAACAATCACGCATTCGTTCGTCAACCTCGCGCTAGAGATTTTGCACACACAATGATCTCCAGCAGTTTTTTTCGATCATACAAGTAAATTATTTCTCTCGCATAGTTAGAGCTACTCTAATATCTCTTGTGACGCTTATGGCGTTACAAATCTATCATTTAGGCTTTTATTGCTGTAACACCGCCTAATAAAGTTAAAATTGATTGCACGATTCTAACGAATGATTGTAACAAAAAGCTTAAAACTATCAAAACTGACCATAAAAACAAAAGTTTTTAAATGATTTATATGTGATGTGAGTTTCACCACAAAATTTTTATCGGTTTTTTTGTATCAATTGTAAAACTGCATCACTACATCAATCATCAAATAGTTAGCGTTGGTATCGTTTTTCGTTTTCTTGTTTCAGAAAACAGCAGTAAATTTTTCTGTTTTTTTTTTGACCGAAACATTTTTATTATTTTTCTTACACAATTTATCTCTAATTAAATTTGTTTTTTATTTTCGATTACAATTTTTTCTTTCAATAAAATTGCTTAAAACTTTTGTAAATTGAAAAATAAAAGGTTTTGCAAAACCAATCAAATGAAATAAAAATTCAGAATGAAATAATTTTTTTTTAAAATGAAGCCAACAAAATCATATTTTAATTTTAAATTCCTATAATCATTTTTTTCAGACGCTGCTCAACTGGTGAGGGAATTTTCGCTTTCCGCACAACCCATGGCCAGGAGATAATGCGTCAGCTAAAACGTGCGATTTCCAATTGGGCGCAATACAAGGCCAGCTGCCGGTCAATGGCCACAACAAATAACAAGTTCTTCTCGTGGTCTCATTCCCATCGGTCGAGAAACTCTCGCTCAAGAAGCTCAGCTCCGTGTACGCCCAATATGTGCAAAGCGCTGGACTTAGCGGCGTCTTCGTCACAATCGATACAATTGTCGCCGCGAAAGCTAATGTTTTCAATGAATAACCATAAAAGAGATATCGATTGCGCATCAAAATGCGTTTCCAGCGAGAAAACAGTCATCACTGATGACGTGAATTACGTGCTGCCAATTTTCGCGCCCGAAAATGAAGAAATCGGTTCGACAAGTGATGCGGAGTGTAACTACTATAGGAAATCTTACGACTGCAGCGGTAGTAGCAGTCGTCGTTCATGTGATTCCAAATTAGCTGTGCAGCCAAATCCCCGCGATAATAATAACGAGAATGACGTTCGAAGTCATGATCGCTGCAGGATTAAGTGTATGCAGCGTACCAGCGTTAACAACGTTGACAATGGTAATGGCCATACCAGTCACGAGAACGTTGGTGGCAACGCGTACATGGAAGTAATTGCTACTTAATGATTGTGAACTTACGTCTACACTTAGAGTTCTATTAAATTTAATTGAAATTTCTTCTTTTTATTGTACTCTCAGTCTTCGTTCTTCGTTTTATTTTCATTTGGTGTCTATTGTTTTTTCCTCTCTATAGAGAGTTTGTACAAAAGTATTAGCGGTGAAACTTGATACTTGTGCTCAAACCGTATACTGTATAACGCAGACAGAAGTTATATTTGCTTATCACTTCTTCTTTTATTTTTGGCTTTTGTTTTTTAGCGTGCAATCTTTCCGTTCACTATTGCTTTTTTGCTTCTTATTCGCTCTCCAATATATCAATGGTATATTAAGAGGAAAATCAGTCAGTTTGGGTGATAATATATTTATATATTTATTTTTTATTATTTATCTATCGTACGCACTCTTCACTCTCGATAGTAAAGTCAATAATAAATAACGAAGAAAAAAGTTGGAAAAATTAGCCATTTATTACACTTTAATAGTTTTAATTTGTGGTGGATTTTTAATTTAAAAAATTGCGTGTTTGATTAGAGATTTTGCAATATTTAGAAACACGTCTAGTCTGCCACTTCTTTTTTTTATTGAGACACATCAGGTGGTCAAATCAGTTTAAGAATTTTTTTAAATGGTAGAAAGCTGACACGAAACGAGTGGGAAAAAGCTTTTTCAAACAATTATTGTTGTTAGGAATGATTTTTCGCCTTTAGAGAAACGCAGAATGAAAAAACAAAAGCCTATCGAGCTTTTAGCGATAACTAATGAATTTTTTCTTGCTTTTTTTCATTTGTATCTCTCGGTTCTCTCTTTTATAATTTATTGCGTATTCTACTTAACTTGAGTAGATGTTGACAAAAAAAAAGTCTATTGTATATTTAATTTATTAGATGATATAAATTACAAAGAGGTAATGACTAACGAGCGCTGAGAACTAATATTCATGATTATTAACAGTGATAATAATAAAAAACAAAAAATATGTTAATAATTTTCATATACGAATTGTATTGTAACGTATTATTACTGAAACAGTTTTATTTTCGGATTATTTTATGGCACAAATACTTACAGATATTTTTTTGGTTTAAATTGAAACAAAATATTTGAGTAAAATAATCTAAAAGAATTTCTGTATTTTATACGAATTATTATAAATAATAATAATATTTTCTCAAAACTATTAAGTCAACCTTTTATCAAATGATTTTGTATATAATATATCTATTAATAACTTTGTAAATATTTACTGTTATATTTAATTTGAATTGATGGAAATATATTTTCTACAAATATGATATATATATATTAAAAAAATCCATCGTTTACACAGATAATACGATATGAATAAGATGCGACATAACTTATTTATAAGAAAAAAGCTTGAGACTTAGTAAACAAAATTTTTCCAATACGTACGGATGTATTAACTTTTGTCTTTATGCTACATTAGAGATATTTTCGCTGTTATTAAAGATTTCGACGGCTTGTTAAACCGATAGAAAATTATCATTTAATTGTTTAAGAAACTAGTCTATATTTTTTTAAAAGCCTGATTGAAAAAGATGTTTAAATAATTTAGATTAATTAATTTTGAAACGTCTAATTAAAAGTCTGTGATTGCCAAGCTTAAATCCTTCAGATTCAGTATCCCCTAATTTTAATATGTGTTGTACAAATTATTGAATTTTAATGGGATTATTCAAGCAAAAATAAGCAAAATTATTTGCATCTTACATGAAACAAGATGTATTTATTTGCAGTTTAATTAGCTAAATTCAAGTTTGGGAATTTAATTCCAACGTTAAGAGTTCTATAATTCCAATTAATGAAACTGTTTAAAAACTTTCGGTTAAACAGAAAGTCGAAACCTTTAAATTGTTAATTTTACACAAATAATTTTTTGTTGAAGATAAATAAATTATTATAATAGAGAAACAGATAATAATTATTTTTTAACAGAAATGATAAATATAAAAAATTACTCTAATATTTTCTTATATTCGTCTCATAATGATGTTTTTCTCAACCGAAAACATCTTTGTGAAAGTGAAAAGTCAACAAAATTGAAGTTTTTATTTTTACGATGACATTTATCTAAAAGCCATTCATAAATAATACACTAAAAGCGAATTTAAAAAATATTTGTTGTTTTCTGGCCATTATTTTTCCAAACAAAAATACGATTATTATAAAACATTTAAATAGTTTACTATTTTAATACAATACAAATTCTAAATATATATTTTGTATAATACGGATTGTAACGCTGAAAAAATTGTTTCCACAAAAATAGTTCCCAACTATTACTGTATTGATTTGACATTTTCCCACATCGGCTTAAAACCATATCTATCTATACATATACTAAGGCTTAATGTACAATAATGTATAAACTTGAACAAAAAATTGAGAAATAAGTTAACGAAATGTTAGCCTTTTTTATTTTTTACTTTTTAGTCTAATATATATCTGTAATGTACAATGTTATAGCTGTTTATATTTTCAGCAATAAAGCTTATACAGTTTTTGTTGATAAGAAAAAAAATTCTAAAATTTTTACAGACAAATTTGATGATTAATGATTAACCAGAGACTTCTAAAACACCGTAATCTAATTATAATATGCGTATATGGTTCGCAGTACTCGTGGAAAAGTTTTTCATTCTACTATTGTATAAGAATGAACTTTTTTAGTTTTTTTCCAGTAGCAGAGCAAGTTTATGCTTTATATTTATTTTTTCAGTTTTTCGTTATTATTTTGGGAAAGTTTTTGTTATTTAATTATAATTAATGGATGTCATGATTTGGGATTCGGTATTTGTCGAAATTCTAGCACATCAACGTATAACACTTATTTTCAACATGAGTTAAACTGTTTGTGACTTGAAATGTTTAAGAAGAAGCGTTCGAAAAAAAATCGTTCGTAAACAGAGCAATAAAAATCAAATCCATTAACGGATAGTTTTGAAAGCATAGCCGTTGGGAATTGCAAACTTTCATCACTACTGACATGGTGTGATAAAATCGGGTGAAAAATAAAATTAATAAAGTTAGCGCTTAGTATTTAAGTTTTTTTCAAACAAAACAAATTATATGTAATTTTATGCAGTATATTTGAGATTATGCTCATAAATGTTACGTTCTAGAGAGGATAAAACATAAAAAAATTGATATACAGATTATTGGGTTTTATGTTTTAATGTTCTATAGATTCTTAATATATCAAATTCCGCTGATACTCACCGCGGATACAACTTTGTCAAAATTGTTCGATTCGATATTTTGTAGACCCTGTGTACGAAAATTTTTCAAAACGTTTTCTATTAATTAAATATGGAAAGTAATTTTAAAAGGAGTTTTTTTAAATTTAAATAGTTTTTCATTTAATTAAATTGCATTTTATCGGTAGCATTTGGCGATACAAGTCGTCATAAATGCGTCATACAACTAAATAATTGCATAATCATCGCTAAATTGCCTACAAAATGATTTTGAAAAAATTATATGAAAATTTTCTGGAAGAAGAATATAATATTATAGTCATATATGATAATCATTTTTCCAAAAAATTTATATATAAACAAGAACGGCACATTCATAGAGAACTTACTTTTTTAGGTTATTGCATATTTATGTTAAATACATTAGTTTTAAGCCATAGTTACCCAAGGTCTGAAGTGCCAGAGGGGGGTCAGATTCTGAAAATCTCAAATTTTAGGGGGGGGGGGGGGTCAAAAAATCATCGGATTTA